>CM022492.1:2470645-2534184 GCA_011952105.1 Coreoperca whiteheadi | reverse complement strand
AACAGAGGACTCTTATGCAAATTTCAGTCTGTCCCAAATTGATCATCTTGTTGAGAGTGCTGCAGGTTCACTGCGAACGACACTTGATTCTGTTGCTCCTCTTAAAAAGAAGATAATAAAAAAGGGTAGCTCCATGGTATAACGCTGAAACCCGCAAATTAAAGCAAACATCACGAAAACTTGAAAGAAAATGGCTTTCCAACTATCTAGGAGAATCTAGTTTAGGCAAGATAGTCTTAAAATATATAAGAAGGCCCTCCGTAATGCCAGAGCAGCCTACTACTCATCACTAATAGAGGAAAATAAGAACAACCCCAGGTTTCTTTTCAGCACTGTAGCCAGGCTGACAGAGAGCCACAGTTCCATTGAGCCATGTATTCCTGTAGCCCTCAGCAGTAACGACTTCATGAGCTTCTTTAATGATAAAATTTTGAGAGAAAATTAATCTAGTCCTGCCCTCAGCTGGTGCCAACCGATCTTCAAGCATAGAGGCGTTGGAGGGAGCTGTGAAACCTGATGTGTACTTGGACTGCTTCTCTCCTGTCGACTTTATTCAACTAACGTCGACGATTTCTTCATCTAAGCCTTCGACCTGTCTCTTAGACCCAATTCTAACTAGGCTGCTTAAAGATGTTCTACCATTAGTTAGTACGTCTTTTGTAGATATGATCAATTTGTCTGTACTGACAGGTTATGTACCACAGTCTTTTAAAGTAGCTGTTATCAAACCTCTCCTCAAAAAGCCCACACTCGATCCAGGGGTTTTAGCCAACTATAGACCTATATCTAACCTTCCCTTTATCTCTAAGATCCTTGAAAAAACTGTTGCTAATCAGTTATGTGACTTTCTAAATAACAATAGTACATTTGAGGATTTCCAGTCAGGTTTTAGAGTGCATCATAGCACAGAAACAGCACTGGTGAAAATTACATTCGATACCATTGACCATCAAATTCTATTACAGAGATTGGAACATTTAATTGGAATTAAAGCAACCGCATTAAGCTGGTTTAAATCCTATCTATCAGACCGATCTCTTAGTCCGTTAGTCACGGAGTTCCGCAAGGTTCTGTGCTTGGACCACTTCTATTTACTTTATATATGCTTCCTTTGGGCAATATTATTAGAAAGCCCTCCATAAAGTTTCATTGTTACGCAGATGATACCCTGTTATATTTATCGATTAAGCCAGATGAAACTGATCAGTTAGTTAAACTTCAATCATGCCTTAAGGACATAAAAACCTGGATGACCAGAAATTTTCTGATGTTAAACTCGGACAAAACTGAAGTTATTGTACTTGGCCCCGAACGCCTCCGAGACTCGCTGTCGGCAGATCTAATTGCTCTAGAGGGCACTGCCCTGGCCTCCAGCACCTCTGTGAGGAACCTAGGAGTTATCTTTGATCAGGATCTATCCTTCAACTCCCACATGAAGCAAACCTCACGGACTGCCTTTTTTCACCTACGTAACATTGCAAAAATCAGGCACTTCCTGTCTCGAAATGATGCAGAAAAATTAATCCATGCATTTATTACTTCAAGGCTGGATTACTGCAATTCCATATTATCAGGCAGTCCGAAAAAGTCCCTTAAGATTCTCCAGTTGATTCAGAACGCTGCAGCACGTGTACTGACAGGAGCTAGGAAAAGAGATCATATTTCTCCAATATTATCTTCTCTGCACTGGCTCCCTGTGAAATCCAGAATAGAATTTAAAATTCTTCGCCTCACCTATAAAGCTCTTAATGGTCAGGCACCGTCATATCTTACAGAGCTCATAGTGCCTTATTACCCCACTAGAACACTACGCTCTCAGAATGCAGGGTTTCTTGTGGTTCCTAGAGTCTCCAAAAGTAGAATGGGAGCCAGAGCCTTTAGCTATCAAGCTCCTCTCCTATGGAATCAGATCCCAGTTCGGGTTCGGGAGGCAGACACCATCTCCTCATTTAAGAATAGGCTAAAGACTTTTCTCTTTGATAAAGCTTATAGTTAGGGCTGGCTCAGGAGAGTCCTGAACCATCCCTTAGTTATGCTGCTATAGGCCTAGACTGTCGGGGGACTTCCCATGATGCACCTCTCTCTCTTCACCTCTGTCCTCCTCTCCATCCGTATGCATTCTCATTCCATAAATGCATGTCACTAACTTGACTTCTTCCCTCTCCCGGAGTTTTGTGCTTTTTCGTCCGTCTCTTCTTTCTTAGTGTCACTTTCAGCAGGTATTTCAGTGTCCGGAAATGTATCTGGATCTGTGACTATGGCGACCTGCTGGGGCAGTGTTGCTGTGTCTATGGTGCAGGGGACGAGTGGCTCGGGTCCTGCTCGTTGGGCTCCACCTGGAGCTGCTTGGTTGTCCGTCTGGACCCATCATCTTCCCTTATGTTTTACCACCTAAAGATTTCTAACATAATAATATATATATATATAACAATTTTGCCATCGTGGCTGTATATGTTATAGTTTTGAGAGTAGGCTAAAGACTTTTCTTTTTGATAAAGCTTATAGTTAGGGCTGGCTCAGGTGAACCTGAACCATCCCTTAGTTATGCTGCTGTAGGCCTAGACTGTCGGGGGACTTCACATCAGTGTTGCCAGCTTAGCGCTTTTGTCACTGTATTTAGCGAGTATTCAGACCCCTCTAGCGACACATTTTCAAAAAAGCGACTAGCGACAAATCTAACAACTTTCTGGAGTTATTGGAGCCTTTTGGAGACTCTCTGAAGTGAATGCACATATCGTTCTTACTCTTTTCAATGAGCAGCGGGTGCTGCCACGGGCCCCACCCCCATCCCAAAGCACTCACAGGCGGCCCAGTCCTCACACAGCAGTCCCTCCCAGCTGCAGTCAGAGCACGAGTTGTTCACCCCTTAGTCCAGACTGCAAATGAATCGCGCATGTGTGGCAACTTGGCAAGCCGCCGCTGGTGGATCCCGCCCTGGCTTACATTCAGCACGCGAAAATGTTAAATGTTCTTTCCTTACTGAGAAGTTGAGTTGGCAACACAGACGTGAATCAATGAGCAAGCTACAAACGAGCACAGTGTTGCCACGGACCAAACGGTTATCTGCTTCTCTTTCATTTTAAATTTAAAGAATTTAGTTTGACCGTTTTGATTTCCATTCTTCTCGTGTGCTTATCACTTAATTGAGATGAGACATGAGAAGAGCTTTATTGGGACAGTCAGCTATATCATATTAAAATACAGTGGTAGAGACTATGTGAGCACGAATTTGTCAAGAAAGCACATTAGGCAGGCAGAACGCAAGAAAGTATGCAATTTAGTATGATGACGCGATGACGTAAAGACGTCACGAATAGGCTAATTTATGCATGACGTCATCTAGCGACATTTAGCAACTTTTTGGCCAGGCTTTAGCTACTTTCCTTTGAAAATAGTTGGCAACACTGCTTCACATGATGCACCTCTCTCTTCACCTCTGTCCTCCTCTCCATCCGTATGTATTCTCATCCCATAAATGCATGTTACTAACTTGACTTCTTCCCTCTCCAGTAGTTTTGTGCTTTGTCGTCCGTCTTTCTTAGTGTCACTTTCAGCAGGTATCTCAGTGTCCGGAGATGTATCTGGATCTGTGACTATGGCGACCTGCTGGGGCAGTGCTGCTGTGTCTATGGTGCAGGGGACGAGTGGCTCGGGTCCTGCTCGTTGGGCTCCACCTGGAGCTGCTCGGTTGTCCGTCTGGACCCATCATCTTCCCTAAAGTTTTACATCCCACACTTTTCAACATAATAATATTATTAATTATTTTTTTTATTTTTATTTTTTTATAGCAGAGGTAGAAAGGAAGAAGAGTTAGTGATTGTCAGTCAGGTGTTGACGGAAGAGATGCGTTTTCAAGTGCTTTTTAAAGGTGGCTACAGAATCTGCTGATCTTGTAGAGGCCGGCAAATCATTCCACCAATGTGAAACGGATCCAGAGAAGGTGCGCGAGAGTGATTTTATTCCTTTTTGGCATGGTACCACCAGGCGTCGTTCTTTTGCAGAGCACAGGGACCTGGCAGGAGCGTAGGTCTGTATGAGCAAGCAAAGATATGATGGTGCAGAACCAGTGGTGGTCTTGTAAGCCAATAGCATCCCTTTGTACTTGATGCGGGCGACAACAGGGAGCCAGTGTAACCTAATGAAGAGAGGGGTTACGTGCGCTCTCTTCGGCTCATTGAAGACCACTTATGCCGCCGCGTTCTGGATCATCTGCAGAGGTTTGGTTGTGCAAGCAGGGAGACCAGCCAGCAGTGCATTGCAATAGTCCAGTTTGGACAAGACCATAGCTTGGACTAGGACTTGTGTAGACTGCTCCGATAGGAAAGGTCTGATTTTCCTGATGTTGTAGAGGATGAATCTGCAGGACCTGGTGGTGCTGGCGACATGGCTTTTGAAGTTTAGTTGATCATCAATTACCACCCCCAAGTTTCTGACCGTGCTGGATGGAGTAACGGTTGTTGAGCCAAGTATCCCTCCTCTGTTGCTCTTCCTGAGGTTTCTATCATTTTTTTTCCCTGTTAAAAGGTTTTTTTTTGGGTAGTTTTTCCTTATTCGAATCCAGGGTCTAAGAACAGAGGGTGTCATATGTTACAGATTGTGAAGCCCTTTGAGGCAAATGTGATTTGTGATATCGGGCTATATAAATAAAATTGAATTGAATTCATCTCAGGTTAATTGTTTGTTTCAGATACTATGTCAAATTTTGCCTGCACATGTAAATGGACTGTACTTGTATAGCGCCTTTCTAGTCGTCCAACTATTTAAGGCGCTTTCACATACATTTACATATCACATTTACCCATTCACACACATTCATACACTGATGGCAGGAGCTAACTGTCCATCAGTTTAAATTAAACTAATCATTCACACACATTTACACACTGAAGGCGCAGCTTCGGGAGCATTTTGGGGTTCAGTATCTTGCTCAAGGATACTTCAACACATGGCTGGGGGAAGCCTTCCGATTGGTAGACGACCGCTCTGCCACCAAGCCACAGCCGCCCCTGCCGCCCACATAATTTGATTGTTTTCTCTCTATATACAGTTGTTCCCTGTGCAGTTGAAAATCAAGTGATGGAAATGGTGCCTTTCTTCAGGAAAGTGGGGTCTGATTTCCAGAAAAACCTGGTGTTCAGACCCTTTCATGTGTACCCACTGATGCCATCTATTAAGAATATACTGTATCCAGAGATCAATGATGGACACTTTGACAAAACAAAACAAATATGATGGAAGGAAAAAACAACAGTAAGATATGTCCAGATGTCAACTACTTGTTGGTATATCTTGCATTCTTTCTGCATTGCAATTTACCAATAGGAATGGACAAAAGCATTCAATGTATATGCAGTATGAAAGAACATCTACACCACATAAGGTGTTTTTTTACCACAAGCCCACGTCACCCCGCTTATCGTCGAGCCTTGAATACATGTTTTCCCACTGTGTCCTCAAAGCAGTGGATAGCCACATCGAGCTGCATGGTAGCAGGGCGAACAATGGCCAACCCCGTGATGATCTCTAAGCTCAAAGCAAAGCTGTTTCTTTGAACTATGTGCTCAACATATGTGGGTGTGCTGGTGACAAGCGAAAGCACAGTTTTAAAAGTCTATCTCTGGTCAGCTCTCGCTACCTTCGTAGGTTGTGACTGAATATCTGTGGTTTGGAGTTTCTTTTCACCTCTGTGTTCCTGTTTGAACTTTAGATATAGGTTTTATGTCGTGCCAGCACAGTTTGAATGGTCACTGTTGCTCATGGCTCAGTTTGGTGCATATCCCCACCCACATTCTAAAATGAGAATAGGCTAAATGTGTCTTTTAGCAAAAGAGGTTGAAAACAATGCAGTGTGTCAAGTTAGTTGAGATCAAAATAGTGAATTATGAGACAAAGTAGTGAAGAGAGAGTTGAAATCATAAGTTAAAATCTAAATATCATCAAGAGTATGGTATAAATATCATTGTACCCAAGCTTTGCATATAACATCTGAAATCCTGATGTGAAGCGTATAACACATGAGTGTGAGCTGAATTGTGTGCTGCACTATTACCTAAGTTGACATGGCAGTTGGGGTGTAAGAGGAAAGCAGCTTTTGACAGTTGGAGCGTCTAAATGAATGTTTATATCGTAATATGGGTGAGAGATGTAAAAGAGAGTTTTTGACTGTGTCATGCACCAAGTGGCATAAAAGACGGAGACAGAGAGAAATTCGAGGTTACATCCTGGTGCCTCATCCTCGGAATACATTGAATGAAGGAGATACGTGAGCTGTTACATCTACGAAAAGGAACTTTGAGAACTCTGTCACCAATAGAGGATTTGAGCATGAAGAGGATTAACCATTATCCGGTGACAGAGAATCAAATATTTGGACTGAAGTTCCTTTTTGCTCACTCTGTGGACGTGGACGTGAGTACTGAGGACAGTTTTGTGAGCTTTGGACAGAGCTGTGAATTGTTCAGAGACCTGGTCCCCTGCAGGAAGACTGGGATCTCTTCCTGCAGGGGACCAGGAGAAACTACTCGCTCCTTCACCCAAAAGCAGATAACTGTTGAATTTAAACTCAGCTGATTTATTGTCTTTATGATTTATTTTTATGATTCATTTTAATGATTTAATTGAAGTCTGAAATGTGAAGTGAGTTGTTTACCACTGCCCTTGCTAAAGCTTATTGCAATAAATAACCAAATTATAGTTGAAGTATTTGCGTGACATGGATTATGAGTTCATCGATAGTAGTAAAAAGTTAGGTTGTTGTGTGCATAACATGCACACACACGTGTGTACAGATTCTTACAGGTTACTCTAGCCAATCAAATTAACAGTCCTTTGGGGTTCACCCGAACCACTAAAACCTATCCTAGCACCATAACAAGAGCCCAGATTATTTAGAGGAGAGCTGCTGTTAACGAGCGCGACTGGTAGTGGTAACTGATGCACAAGGGCTATTCGGTCAGTTGCTATATCAGAGGAAGCAGGGTAGATGCTCAGACGTAGACAATTAGAAGCTAGGCGTGTCTCCTCGCCACCAGCTTAAACAGTCCTTATTCTACTTACTTTACTTTAGGGTAGTACTCTGAGAGTCTAAGCTTCGGACCCTTGAAACGGAGAGCTGGTCCAGTACTTCCCGTACGGGGGTTTACCGGGATCTGACAAATGCTAAATTATTGAGACAGTGCTATATTTTTGTGCAATGAATACATTTACTTTGGGGAAGCTATCTCCAGAACGTCATTGGCTTATGACTGTTAGGTAGTTCAGTCAGAGACAGTTATGTCAACGAACTGACCATTTATTGTAAATAGAAATCTTTTGTTGAAGAAAACTTAAAAAAGAAAAATCTTTACTTAAGCTTCAGAAGAAAACAGATGATTATGATGAGCATTTCATTCAGCATGGGAAAAAGACATACACAAGTAATTTCTGCACCTTCTCTGCCATACAGCCTAAAGGCAGAAAATTTATACTTCTCAACTAATTCACATGTTGGCCTGTGGTGACCAAACACATGTCTGTTTCACAAGGCCAAAAGGCAAAGTTGAGTTCCCATGTAAGTTAAGGTGTGACTCTCCACTAGGCTGGTGTCTTCTCACGACAACTCACCAGACCAAACCAAATTCTTTTCAATTGGGTAGTTCAAAGGGTTTCACTCACAGGGCTCTATCAATCAATGTAAATAAACAGAGGCAGTTAATCAAGGTAAAGAAAGACAATCACAAGGTAAAAATTATAGCATATAAATTGTATATATTTTGCTGAACGCACTGAAAGGAAAGTAATACAGTATATGAGTAATTAAGTCAATAAAAACAGTCTGCTGATCCAAAATCTTAGGGTAGACTTAGGGTAATTAGGCAAACAATACCAACAAAAAGGTGTTGAACTATAATTATACCCCAGCGGCAAAGTATGCCTTCTAACCAGTCAAAGGGCTGTTGATGTCACCAGTAAACGTACCAGGTTACGTATGTAACCATTGTTCCCTGATAGGGAAGGAGACGCTGCGTCAGCTGACGCTATGGGGAACGCCTAAAGCGTGACTGCCTCTAAATCTCTGTATCAACTTAGACCAATCTTGATTGGGTTTAACGTCAACACGTGACGTACGCCGGCGGAACCGTAAGTATAAGAGGAGCCGGCTTCACTGTTGTCGTCAGCCTTCTGATCGACTGAAGCAAGCCGCTCACAGGCATGCCGGAAGTATGGCAGCGAGACGCAGCGTCTCGTTCCCTATCGGGGAACCATGGTTACATACGTAACCTGGTACGTTCCCTTTCAAGGGAACTTCAATGCTGCGTCAGCTGACGCTATGGGGAATGCAGTACCAACTCCGCCATGCTGAAGGGATGCCTGTCAGAGTGTGAAGCCAGCAGGGCACACTTCAAAACAAGAGAGCCACAGATCCCGGATTATTTAAGCGGTCTAGGCTGTAAAATCTCACAAAGGTGTGAGGCAAGGACCATCCCGCAGCATCGCATATATCGGAGAGGGGGGTTCCCGACCACCAAGCTCTGGAGGATGCCATACTCCGTGTGGAGTGAGCTCTTATCGACAGAGGTGAAGGCAAACAGCGCACCTCGTATGCCGAAACGATAGCCTCAACTGCTGGTATGCTTCGGGCAGCCCTTACGAGGGGGCCCAAAGCATACCAGCAATTGGTCCGAATTGCACCACTAGGATGTCCTCCGGACATAAACTCCAGGGCTCTGACTGGACAAAGCAGTTGCAGCCTACCTTCCTGTTCCGCGACTCTTTTCTGAAGGAGGATGGAACGCCTGCAGGGCTACCGGCCGGGCCACCTCAGTGGGTACTTTAGGTACAGCCTGGGATGCAGGATGGCTCTAACTGTGCCTGGAACGATCTCCAGGTAAGCAGGAGCCACCGACAGGGACTGCAGATCTCCCACTCTTGAGAGAAGTCATGGGCAGCAGAAATGCCATCTGTAAGGCCAGACACCTGTCTGATGCATCGTCCAGTGGCTCGAACGGTGCTGTGGTCAATCCATCCAGCGCCACTGTCAGATCCCACAGAGGGACTCTGACTCGAACTGGAGGCCTCATCCTCAAGGCGCCACGAAGGAAACTGGTAACAAAGCGGCGCTTCCCAAGCGAGCAGCCATCCACCAAACTGTGGAATGCTGCGAACGCAGCCACATACACCTTAAGTGTAGCGGGGGAAGAGTCCAGCCAAAAACCGGCTATGGAGGAACTCCAGCACTGAAGCCATCGGGCAGTGAACTGGGTCAAGATGGCGCTCCAGGCACCATGTAGTGAACATTTTTCACTTGTGAGCATGCAGTTTCCTCGTGGCGGGGGCTCTAGAGTGTAAGATGGTCTCAACTACCTCGGTAGAGAGACCGGCAGCTCGGAGGTTGTCCCCCTCAGGGGCCAGACCCACAGCTTTAATTTCCCCGTAGCCCCGGCCACGGCTGTGCCATGGCATCCAGCCCCAGGGGCGCTGGATACATAAGGGAGAACCAGAGGAGGCAGTGAGCGTTGTCTGAGGACGCGAACAGGTCCACTTGTGCCCTGCCGTATCTCCTCTATATCATCTGCACCGTCTCGGGGTGCAGACTCCATTCCCCGGGCCTCAGCCCCTGCCTCGACAGGATGTCTGCTCCCACATTAAGGTACCCAGGTATGAAAAGTGCTCTGAGAGAGAGCAACTTCCCCTTGGACCACAAAAGGATCTGGCGCGCCAGTCTGCACAGAGGGCGCGACCTCAGACCGTCTTGTCGATTTAAGTGGGAAACCACCGCTGTGTTGTCGGCTCTCAGCACACAACCACGTGGTGGCCCCTGAGGTCTGGAAGAAAGTGCCGTGAGGCCAACAAGATCGCTCACATCTCCAGGCAATGTATGTGCCATAGATGCGGGGTCAACCACAGACCTCAGGCTGTGTGGCCTTCCAAAACCGCACCCCATCCTGTGCTGGAGGCATCCTTCGAAAGTGTGCGACGGTGATACACCATTCCCAGCACTGGGCCCTGGGTCAGGAACACCCGTTGTCTCCACCTGTCTAAGGCACCCATGCACCTGCATGTACCTTGATCAGGCGAAAAGGATTGCCCCTCGGGGAAAATCCGGCGTCCCTGAGCCACCACTGCAGCTGCCTCATGTGCAACAATCCAAGCGGAATCACGGTAGATGCTGCGGCCATGAGGCCTAACAGTCTCTGAAACTGAAGTGCAGTTAGATGTCGGCCTAGCTGCACCCTGAGTACCATAGTTAGGATTGACTCGACTCGTGCGGGAGACAGTTGTTCCCGCAACGTGACATCTCGATGCCGTACCGTGTGAGACGAGACTGGGATAAAATCAACCAGTCGTCCAAATAATTGAGGATGCGGATCCCCTGGAGTCTGGAGCCAGGGCAGAGTCCATACACTCCGTGAAGGTGCGAGGGGAGAGTGCTAGGCCGAAGGGAAGCACCCGATATTGGTAAGCTTTGCCCCCGAAAGCGAACCGCAGGAACTGAAGCGCTGCAGCGGCGGGAAATCCCCGAGGATTGGCATGTACATGCCTGACCGCCCCCCGAACCTGCAATGTGAGAGCTGCGGTACCCCGAAGCGATGGAACGGCGGGATTTAACCGGAAAGGAACGTCTACGGCCTCAGTAGAGGACGCAACTCTGGCCTGACTGCTGCACAGGCGTGCAGGTCTAAAGGCAGCGGTTGCATGGAACTCGCCATGCCCTGAAGCGCCACCGGAGGCAGGGTTAAGAGGCTGAGCTCCCGAGGGCACAATGGGGGAGCAGCCATGTGCTCAACCCCGATGGGGGGGGCACCCTCTGAGGCCCGACGCTCGAGTCAGGGCCTCTTCTATGAGGCCTGCTGGGCGAGAAGCACGGCCCTCAGGTCCGTCTTCTCCCTCTCAGGTCCTCTCTGAGCAGGCTGGAGTGAGCCCCTAGGCCGCTAGGGAGGGGCACGCTGGGCCACACCCGCTTTCTGAGTCAGCATGTAAGAGCTGCGAGACTTTGAAGGCTGAGGGGGTCCACTCTCAGCTCAGGCTCGAGTCCTCTGGCGACGGGGGTTAAACCGTCGTCGTAGCATGGTGGAGCGCCGTCCATCCTCGGCTGTGAGGGCGCCGCCAAAGTTGAGGTCCTAAGCAGGTCGGCTGGGCACACCCGCACGCATGCCATGGCGTGCGTACATGCCCCGCCTGACCCGCTGCCCTGTATGCCTTGCCCACTAAAATCAATGTAGTCTGACAAGGCCTACTAGGCAACGTCGGGGTCTTAAGGGAAGACGCGGCCTGGGCGATAAACGCCGCCAGTGTCTCCCCCGCCCTAGCCATTCTCCTTGCACCCAATGATCAACGCAGACCGGCGACCAGTCGGGCTAGAAAAACCGTGCAAAATACGGCCCGGACCAGGATTTCGACACCTCGGTTTAGAGATCCAGAAGAACGGCAGGTCCCGACGTGGGCGTGGAGGTGTGGCTAGAAGGAAACACTCACCGAGCTACGAGGGCTGACAGAGCAAGCTCTCAACCCAAAACAGCCAACCAAAACACGTGAGTTGCCGGTGGGGATAATCCGTGGGCAGGGAGGAAGCACTGCAAAAACCACTTCACACTCGTCATTTCCACAGAGACCCAGCGCGCTTGCTAAAGCTCAGAAGACTGACGACAACAGTGAAGCCGGCTCCCCTTATACTTCCGGTTCCGCCAGCGTACGTCACGTGTTGACGTTAAACCCAATCAAGATTGGTCTAAGTTGATACAGCGATTCAGAGGCAAGCTAAAGGCGTTTCCCATAGCGTCAGCTGACGCAGCGTTGAAGATCCCTTGAAAGGGAATCCTTCTTCAGTGATATGCTTAATATGTGCAATGATTTCATTGAGATTAGCATTGTAATGAGGCACAGAAGTGCAACATTCAATGCAAATCACTGCGTATGTGCCACCTTGGAATGCTAAACGTAATCTAGAGCGGCTCAATTCTGCATACCTAGGGCAGTGGTGTTAGTTTAGTCTATTTTTCATTTAGATATATCGGTTATCTGATTTAGGGATATTAATACCCTAGTCTGTGAATGCGTAAACAGTGCATTCCGTTTTGATTCTAGCTAAACTTAACTCTTAGGGAACTTGGGGTATGTGGTTCACTATGTGCATTGCTGGAACTACATAGCCTAGACTACATACTCCACTCCATCCCTTAGGGAGATAGTCGTAAGCTGTTTGACCACATATCCAATACGTGCCCTTTCCAGCAGGAACTAAATATTGGGAAGTAGCTGTGGCTAATCTGTCAAAATATTCCCTTGACGTAGCACAAACTTCAAGGTGGAAACGATGTTTGGGAATGTTGGGCTGAAGGGACGTCAGCACCAGCCTGAAACTTGCAGGTGGATGTTTTACAAGGCAGGGGTCTTTATGGGCACTACTGAACATAATTTGTTTGTGTAAAGTGTATCTAAATTGAGGAAGTATCACAGTTCGAAATGGGCATGCCTTCATTGGGAGTCCTTCATTTGAGCTATGTGGAATAAAACCACATATGTAACAGTTTGCAGAATTAGGGCTGTGTAAGGCCACCATTCTAGTCAGGGTAAGATAAGAGTTTGTAGATGTAGACTGGTCCTCTGAGGAGGTCTGATCAGGTCCAGTGTCTAATCTCGATTGATAAAGGAAAACAGCATTTTAAGGGGGTGGAATGTTATCAATACTTTGTTCTGCGTTGAGGTAAATGTTACTAAGAGCTGGTCCAGTACCTCCGGTACGGGTTTTTACCGGGATTTGACAACTTTGCAAAAGTCAATGGATCATGTCATCTATCAGGACAATATCTAGATGTGAAAGCTGTGGAAGGGGAACGGCAGGAGTTGACATTGGTCTGCCCCCTAAAATCTTATGAAGTGATGATCCTGTTCTTCTGTTTACTGGGCTTCTCATTGTCTTTAAGACAATGGGCAAAAGCACCAGTCCATTTTGAAAACATATCAACAATCACAAAAGCTTCGATCCATTTTTAAAAATATATCAACAATTACAAGAACATATTCATAGCTACGACATTTAGGCAATTACAAAAAAATCTATCTGCATAACTCCCCCTTTCATCCTGTGAAAGCCATGTGGTTGAAAATGCAATTTAAGATATTGCACTGAATGATACCTTCCTTGTTGACTCAAAATATGTCTCTGTTGAAGGGTTTAGGGAACTATTGCCATCACACAAACAGCCAGTACATCAGCAAAGTAAAGATGTTTCTCTGTGTTCTCTTTTTGAGGATTCAATGTCAGAAAGAACAGTGGCAGATGTGACAGGGTTTTTTGTCAGCAATAGGGTGTTGATGAGAAAGTTCACATCTCCTGAAATGTCTAACCAGATATCTAGAATATGTGTGTTTCAGATTGTGGTTCCAGTTGAGTATTGTCCTGATATTTTTTGCCTAGCTCATGATCACTCTCTTGTGGACATTTGGGAATCAAGAAAACATATTGTAGCCAGGTGGTAAATCTTTTCAGATGTAATTTCCTACTTAGGTTCGGTATAGCTCTAAAAGTTGTTGACATGTATTCTTTGTTGTTTTCTTTTGAGTTTAACATTGTTTAAGTCTACATCAAATGTGAAGCAGATTGTAAATGGACTGTCTCAGTCTCACAGGCTTGTTCAAGACTTTGGTCACAAGGTGGCACCATTGAGTAAAATTGTTGTTACTTCGCCAAGTGCATCATGGTCTTTTTCCCGGTTTACGTGTGGTTTACTAATGGAATTCATGTCCTGGAATTTTGGGCGCTAGTCGTCATCCGCTGTGTAGTCATTTTATTTATTTATTAATTTATTTGACAGGGACAATGCAGAAAAAACATTGCTACAATTTCAAGCAGCCGATGATGAAAGGGAACAAAGTAGCAAAGATTAGCAAGAGTGAGGTGAGGAGGACGTTGAAGAGGATGAAAAGAGTGGAAAGGAAGTTGGTCCTGATGACATACCTGTGGAGGTATGGAAGTGTCTAGGAGAGGTGGCAGTTGAGTTTCTGACTAGTTTGTTTAACAAGATCTTGGAGAGTGAGAGGATGCCCGAGGAATGGAGGAGAAGTGTACTGGTGCCAATTTTCAAGAACAAGGGAGATGTGCAGAGCTGTGGCAACTACAGAGGAATAAAGCTGATTAGTCATACAATGAAGTTGTGGGAAAGAGTAGTGGAAGCTAGGCTAAGGGCAGAGGTGAGCATTTGTGAGCAGCAATATGGTTTCATGCCTAGAAAGAGCACAACAGATGCAGTATTTGCTTTGAGGATGCTGATGGAGAAGTACAGAGAAGGTCATAGGGAGTTGCATTGTGTCCTCGGAGATTTAGAGAAAGCGTATGACAGGGTGCCAAGAGAGGAGCTGTGGTATTGTATGAGGAGTCTGGAGTGGCAGAGAAGTATGTTAGAATGGTACAGGACATGTTTGAGAGCTGTAAGACCGTGGTGAGGTGTGCTGTAGGTGTGACAGAGGAGTTCAAGATGGAGGTGGGTCTGCATCAAGGATCGGCTCTGAGCCCCTTCTTGTTTGCTCTGGTGATGGACAGGCTGACAGATGAGGTTAAACAGGAATCTCCATGGACTATGATGTTTGCGGATGACATTGTGATTTGTAGTGAGAGCAGGGAGCAAGTGGAGGAGAATCTAAAGAGATGGAGGTCTGCTCTGGAAAACAGAGGAATGAAGCTTAGCCGCAGTAAGACAGAATACATGTGTGTCAATGAGAGGGACCCAGGTGGAACGGTGCGGTTACAGGGAGCAGAGGTGAAGAAGGTGCAAGACTTTAAGTACGTAGGGTCAACGGTTCAGAGCAATGGAGACTGTGGAAAAGAGGTGAAGAGGCGAGTGCAAGCAGGTTGGAACGGGTGGAGAAAAATGTCAGGTGTGTTGTGTGATAAAAGAGTATCAGCAAGAATGAAAGGAAAAGTGTTCAAGACGGTGGTGAGACCAGCGATGATGTACAGCTTAGAGACAGTGGCACTGAAGAAAAGAAAAGAGGCAGAGCTGGAGGTGGCAGAGCTTAAGATGTTGAGGTTCTCTTTGGGAGTGACGAGGATGGACAGGATCAGGAATGAGTACATCAGAGGGACAGCTCATGTTAGATGTTTCGGAGATAAAGTCAGAGAGGCCAGATTAAGGTGGTTTAAACATGTTCAGAGGAGAGACTGTGAATATATTGGTAGAAGGATGCTGAGGTTGGAGCTGCCAGGCAGGAGGTCTAGAAGAAGACCAAAGAGGAGATTTATGGATGTACTGAGAGAGCACATGTAGTTAATTGGTGTGAGTATAGAGGATGCAGAGGACAGGGTTAGATGGAGGCACATGATTGGCTGTGGCGACCCCTGAAAGGGAACAGCCGAAAGGAAAAGAAGAAGAATCTGCATAACAATGAAACTTTATGGAGTGCTGTCTAATAATATTAATAATAATATAAGGATCTTAGAGATAAAGGGAAGGTTAGATATAGGTCTATAGTTGGCTAAAACCCCTGGATCGAGAGTGGGGTTTTTAAGGAGAGGTTTAATAACAGCTACTTTAAAAGACCGTGGTACATAACCTGTCAGTAAAGACAGATTGATCATATCCACTAAAGACGTGCTAACTAATGGTAGAACATCTTTAAGCAGCCTTGTTGGAATTGAGTCTAAGAGACAGGTCGATGGCTTAGAAGAAGAAATTGTCGACGTTAGTTGAATAAGGTCGACAGGAGAGAAGCAGTCCAAGTACACCTCAGGTTTCACAGCTCCCTCCAAAGCCTCTATGCTTGAAGATCGGTTGGCACCAGCTGAGGGCAGGATGTGATTAATGTTCTCTCTAATAGTCAAAATGTTATCATTAAAGAAGCTCATGAAGTCGTTACTACTAAGGGCTACAGGAATACATGGCTCAATGGAGCTGTGGCTCTCTGTCAGCCTGGCTACAGTGCTGTTCTTATTTTCCTCTATTAGTGATGAGTAGTAGGCTGCTCTGGCATTACGGAGGTCCTTCTTATATATTTTAAGACTACCTTGCCAGGCTAAACAAGATTCTCCTATATAGTTGGAACACCATTTCCTTTCAAGTTTTCGTGATGTTTGCTTTAATTTGTGGGTTTCAGCGTTATACCATGGCGCTACCCTTTTTTGTTTTATTATCTTCTTCTTAAGAGGAGCAACAGAATAAAGTGTCATTCGCAGTGAACCTGCAGCACTATCCACAAGATGATCAATTTGGGACATACTAAAGATTGCATAAGAGTCCTCTGTTATGTTAAGACATAGCATTGAGTTAAATTCAGATGGAATTAGTTCCTTAAATTTAGCTACAGCACTGTCTGATAGACATCTAGTGTAATAGTATTTGACTAGTCGTGTGTACTCCAGTAATAGGATTTCAAAAATTATTAAATAATAGTCTGATAGTGAAGGATTCTGTGGAACCAGAACAAGGTCGAGGGTGGGGCCAAAACAGTGAGTGGGTTTATGTACACACTGACAGAAGCCAATCACGTCTAATAATGAGATAAAAGCAGTACTAAGGCTATCATTTTCAACGCCCACATGAATATTAAAATCACCTACAAAAATTGCTTTATCTGTTTTAAGGGCTAAACCTGATAGAAATTGTGAGAATTCAGTTAAAAACTCAGAATAAGGACCAGGAGCGCGGTACACTATAACAAATAGGATTGGCTGTGGTGTTTTCCAGGTTGGGTGTGAAAGACCGAGTTATAATTTAGTTTAGGTTTAGGGTTGATTAATAGGCTTGAGTCGAAGATGGCTGCAACTCCACCTCCTCGGCCGGTGCCTCGAGGAATGTGAGTATTAATATGATTGGGCGGAGTGGATTCATTTAGGCTAACATATTCTTCATGACCCAACCAGGTTTCAGTGAGACAAAATAAATAATATGACAATATGATAATCTGATATTAGATCGTTTACTAGTACAGCTTTAGATGACAGAGATCTGATGTTTAAGATTCCACATTTAATTCTCTTATTTTGAGGTGCTATTTCTGCTGTGGTAATTTTTATTAAATTATTATGTATAACTCCTCTTCTGTTAGCTTTTGATTTTATAAATTTCAGTGGCCGGGGGAGCAGACACCGTCATTATGGGATTATGGGTGGGCGACTGCTCTGGAAGCGCAGAGAAGTGTGTAGGACTGCAACTCTGCCTCCTGGTCTCAACTCTGCGTTGTCAAGGTTTAGGTCCACTAATAAACTCGGACAGATTTCTAGATATGAGAGCTGCACCATCCAAAGTGGGATGAATGCCGTCTCTCCTAATCAGACCAGGTCTTCCCAGAAAGTCCGCCAATTATCTACGAAGACCACATCGTTTGCTGGACACCACCTCGACAGCCAGCGACGGAATGAAGACATGTCATCAATGATCAGATTTGGCAGGGGCCCAGAGAAAACTACGGAGTCCGACATCGTCTTTGCATATGTACACACTGACTCAACATTAATTTTAGTGACCTCCAATTGGCATAATCGGGTGTCATTACCGCCGACGTAAATAACAGTCTTACTGTATTTACGTTTATCCTTAGCCAGCAGTTTCAAATATGATTCAATGTCGCCCGCTCTGGCCCCAGGTCCACATTTAACTATGGTCGCTGGTGTTGCTAACTTCACGTTTCTCAAAATGGAGCTGCCAATGATCAGAGTTGGTTTCTCTGCGGGTGTGTAGCTGAGTGGGGAGAACCTGTTGGAAACGTGAACGGGTTGGTGGTGAACCGTGGGCCTCTGCCTAGGGCTATGCTTCCTTCGGACAGTCACCCAGCCCCCCTGGATTACCAGCTGCTCGGGAGCTGCTCGGGGGATGGCTAACAGTAGCTAGCTCTAGTCGGTCCGCACCAGCTACTGGGGCTTGGCTAGCAACTACTGACTGAGCTCCCATGGTACGGAACTGTGTTTCCAAATCACTAAGCCTCGCCTCCAATGCTACAAATAAACTACATTTATTACATGTACCATTATCAGTAAAGGAGGCAGAGGAATAGCTAAACATTTGACACACTGAGCAAGAGAGAGCAGGAGAGGAAGAGGGACAGAGAGGGAGAGAAGCCATTGCTAGCTGCTAAGGTAAAGACTGGTAGCTAGCAAAACTGAAGCGCTATAAGTGCTTAGGCAAAACTAATAAACGTTCAAATGTAACGTTATAGCAGATAGTTAGCCAATGTAATGAAGAATCGAACAAATTAGCTGTGTTGAGCTAGAGCAGCAAACTACATGCTATCAGTAACACACAAACACCTGTAACCAGAAAAGAGGCAACACGTTTACGTCAGCACATCTGCCAGATGAACCACAAATTCGTTCTCAAATTATATCATTATTCTTTCCTTGCATTTCAATGCAGAGTTCCTACAAGGATTTTCCATCCTGAAGTGTTTAAATGGTAAATGGACTGTACTTGTATAGCGGCTTTCTAGTCTTACGACTACTCAAAGCGCTTTCACACTAAATATCGCATTCACCCCATTCTCACACATCGAAGGCACAGCCTCTGGAACAATTTGGGGTTCAGTATCTTGCTCAAGCACATTTCGACACGTGTATCGAAGCCAGGATCGAACCGCCTACCTTCCTATTGGTGGACGACCCGCTCTGGCACAAAGCCACAGAGTGGACACCATCATGGTTCCAGCTGTGGTAGGAGGTTTTTGATGCATCTAAAAGACTACTCTGGTGACAGTTAATGGCTAGCATGTGTGCACTCTCTCACTCAATTGATTACATATCCAGGATCAGAGAAGAGGTTGATGGAAAGGATTCGAGGATGGTTACTGTAGTAAAGTCTAGCTGGCAACTCCTCCTTTTAATACACATGAAGGTCAAGTTGGTTTTCTTTCAGAGCCCGCTAGACCTTCTACAAGATCCCCTCTTTAAACATCCCTAAACTCCCCTAAAAAGGAGGCTGTACGCAGTCCTGTCCAGTCCTGGACAGTCCAAATGAACAGTACACAAGCTAGGAAGCAGCAATCCTGTCATCCAACATACCAAAACAAAGACCAGAAAGTCAGCTAAAAGCCAGTACCAAGCCTCCACAACCAGAACAAAACACAATTACAACCTAGGCAATTATACTCATAATGTCCAAAAACACACAAATATGCAAATCACAATTCCATGATTTCGTTATTTTCACCACTTCCAGCAATCCACACAAGCTTTACATCCTCTGATAGGGCAGACTCTGCAGAAAACAAAGATACCAACCACGTTGCCATACGGTGAAATATCAGCGATCTACAGTCATAAACGTAACAAAAAATCATAAACATATCATAAAGCATGTCTTACCTTTGCTGTCTTCTGGTCAAAAGTCATATTCCGATTGAAAAATACGATTCTAGTGTGTTCTCCGGTCCCTTTATAATCAGTTGCGGCTCCCTGGGTTTTTCCACAAGCACAAACAGTCGGCTCATAGGGGGGAGGGAGCTCACGAACAGAAATCACTGGCTATGGTCTTATTGCCTTCTGGATGGTGATTGGTGTTGCTAAGCCAACCGTGGGTGGTTTCAATTGATTCTATTGGCTCTAACGGTCACAAAGAGGTGTCATTTATGCAGATCGGCCAATGGGCTGCTGATTTGTGAGTGTTTTGACAGGCCACACACAGACAGCTACAGAGAAATAAATACAGGAGCAGAGACAGTGCCTAGGTGAATCTGAGCCAGATTATAAACTCAAAATGACTCAAAAACAGTTGTATTTGATGGAATGAGTTACTATAATGATATATTAGTGAAATATAATTAGTTTTTACTGCCTGGTACCTAAAACAGGTCAATGGCACATATGGATCCAAATGGGCCCTAATGCCATATTTGCTGGTTCCGCCGGGAAATATCTGTGATAAAATGTGTGTTAAACTAATTAGGTTCAGTTTTTTAGCATCTACTTTTGCACAGTTACTTAGCAAATATTATTTTAATCATTCCTACAAAGTTTAGGCTTATTCCTTGATGATTCTAATGTGTTTTCACTATAAATTATGTGGGGTTTTTTAGGCGGAGGTAGAAATTTCAATTTTCTACTGCTTTCCACATGCATATTATCTGACAGAGTATAGATACCTGAATCCCTACACTTTTATTGTAATCTCACAGTGCTTAGCTTTCTTTTGAGACCAAGATTATGCATATAGCCTTTGTGGTTGTTAAGATATACTCAATCTATTTTGGAATGTAATTTCGGAAAAATAGTTGGAAAAATGGGCTTAGGGATGATCAGGTTTAAGAAGCAGTGTTGGTTATTAGCAAAATATCAAAATGATTATGGATTAATAATATTAATGGGACACCACCCTGTGATCAGGAACCAAATGTGAAAAACAGTCTCAAAGGTGGTTGTCCACTTAAAAATGTTGATATTTGAAGTACAATCTTACATTAATAATGGTGGACAATGAAGGGTGAATCCTAGCACTAACTGTCACAACCAGCTGTTATTACAACACATCTAGCACCACCAGCGGGTAATAGGGAAAATGATGAAATGATAGGGAAAATATTTTGACAACTATTGGTTGGATTGCCATGAAATTTGGTACAGACATTCATGTTCCCCTCAGAATGAGGTGAAATAACTTTGGTGATCCTTTCACTTTTCATCTAGTACCGTCAAAATGTCAGTACTTTGGTTTTGTGACCAAATACCTACCAAATTAATGTGATAGCCATCAGCTTCAGCTTTGCATTGTGTTAAGACCTTTTTTAATGCTAACATATTGAGATGGTGAATATGGTAAACATTAACTTTAAATCAGCATGTTAGTATTGTCATTGTGAACAGGTTAGCATGTTGAGCTTTAGACGCTTTAGTTAATTCACTTTCAGAAGAGTGAATGTGGTTGGCCAATGAAAGCATGTGCAGTCTTTTCTATAGGCCTGAGGCCTGTGAATTCATTGGATTTATCCTAATGTTTCTGTATTCGTCTTCATCTAGACCTTCAATTGCTCTTCATTTTGGAGTAGTTTTTAATGTCATTTAATAGGCTTCAATTGGGTCATTAACTGGCAGCGCCTGGTATGGCAATAGCCTACGTGCACAAGCTCAGTGACGAACTTCCGCTGTCGCCAGAAGTCATATATGTTTCCGGTTTTCTTGCGCATTGCCCAGAATGTCTTGTTTTACTAGATGTCTCCAGGACCTACCAAAAATAAGTGTCAGCGATGTTCATTGCATCGTTGATGCCTGGTCTCCTGTTCTGACAAGCAAGAGGGACAAGGGATTTAAACTGTACATATCGAGTTACCTGCACAACTACGACGGTAAGTAGTTTAATCACTGTCAGGGAAACTTACCTGCCAATAATAAAGTTACATTAAACATGAATGCCCTTAACTGGGTCCCCAGGAACACCAGGTTCTAAGTAACATTCTTATAACATGAACAAGAACGCATGCAGTAACCCGAATGGGGACAAGCAAGGTAAACTCACCTGTCAATTTTAACCACTCTTTTCATTACATACTCATTTAAGAGTTATAATACTAAACAAGATTACCTTTGCTAAATTCCCAGGAACATCAGGAACACCAGGCTATTAAAGTAACAAGCCTACAACTGCTGGCTTATCAATTCTAGATTCACCATACTCTCAAACTGTGAGGTTTCTCTGCTTTCCTCATGGACCTGTAGCACAATGCCCTGACAGCTGCACAATTAAGTCATTTTTCGAAAAGAAAAGCTGCAATTTGAACATGTTCAGGTTGATAACGTTTGTAAGAAACCAAACCATTTTTAATCCGTCAAGATTTCAGTGAGATGAGAGTCTTTGTGTTCGTGCAGATTACTCACCTTACATCAGGTACCACAGAACCTGCCAGAAAACTTGCCTGTGACAAGATGGCCGCCGGTGATGACGTTAGAGACTCCGCCTTAAGACATCTAGCCTTTATTATTTATATCTATGGTTTCACCTATGTATGAAATTTCATTCAACCCCTCCATGCAGTTTCCAAAACACATAAGGATTCAGATATTAAGAATTTCAATCTCCCTAACTCTGGTAACGATGGCATGGCGGCATTGTGCCCTGTGGTAAGGTGCGAGGGCCCGTTCATTGCTGCTTGCAGCTTTTCATTTCATCATTACTGTACACCTGCCTACCACAGTATTATATTATTATATATTTTATTGTATTATATTTTATCTTATAGTCTATTCCTATATTTTAACTTTTGCACTATTTTATGTCTTATGTCTTAGATTCTCTTTTTTACTTGCATGATTTTCTTTTTATATATACTGTTTGAGGATTGTTGGAGGGGGGCCCTAGAATTAAGAATTTCATTGCCAATGACTTTTTCACTGTAACTGTGCATATGACAATGAAAATAACTATCTTGAACATGAATTTTAAGTGTTTGTTCTCATAGCTCAGATTCATCTAATAAAAAATAGAACACTACTGACTGGATTGGCTTGTATGGGATATTTATCACTGAATGGTTTCATTAATGGGCAAATTAATAACTGCATGATGTTAAGAAATAAAAGTTAGCTATATGACAAAATCTGTCTACTAAATAGAATTGGAATATCCCTGAAACTAGAATGTGTTCTGCCACAACATTGAATCTTGCATCCTTTTATTTGGCTTCATCTTTTTGGTGGTAAGTGATCATTTGTGTGTTATTTTTGGAGCATTTACCCAAGTCTGTCTGGCCCTGTAACATATGTTTTCCTTTAATTTTCTGTCAATAAAGTGCAAGCTATGCATAACCCCCCACTTCTTCTTCACTATGGTGATGGTGAGGAACATTGATGTGATATATTCTGCCATTTTTTCCAGGTTAGGCGTGTCCATGTCCAAGAAATCGTTGAATGAGATGAGCAGCAGCTTGTTCTTGGTGTCCTGTAGTGTCCCACAGTCTCCCATATACATTTTACAATTAATAATATTACCAAAAAGCTGGTGCTTTAGGCGCCCTTGGGGGTCTGAGGCTGTGGGCAGTTTCGTGTTTTGCCTAGCTGTTAATTCACCCTTGTGCAAGACAACTTAAAGAGATTCTCCAGCAATTTGGATGTGGACACAGCAGAGGCTGCGATACACTTTTAGTCACGCTAAAAAAACATTAGATCCTACTCTTCCCTTGATGCAACTCAGTAGTAGACCCTGCTGTTAAATGACCGCATCTTTCAAACTCTACACCCCCGGTTTGTAACGCAGGCGTTCTGTTAAATGACATCTTTAGGTATTTTTTCGAAGACTTTGGAAAACTCCCTCCAAAACCACAAAAGATATTACATAACTGTTTTCACAGGCTGAGCAGTACTCCCTGTGATGTGTTAGGTGATCTTCATGTGTAAAATTGATGGATTGCCCAGTTAAAAAATAAACAGCACACTTCTGTTCACCAACCTACACCTGTCTGAGCTTTGTGATCAATCTGAAATGTCCACATTTCTGCGGTTGGGGCAATCACAGGCACCCGTTGACTTTGTCCCCCTAAGTGCAGCCACTTGTGATGCTTTATACTAAAAGCAAAAGGGTAAATAAAGGAAAAGAACACCACGAGACAGGTAAATTGAAAAATTAAAGAAACCTAGAAAATACTATTAAACACAATACAAGCACAATGTAGTGCAGGACAAATCAAATCAAATATTAAAAGCAGTTTAACAAAGTTGCTTTTTGACTATCCATGACATCACTGTAATGGGAGATCAGACACTCTGCTACCTTGGGTTCCCTGGCCGGGATGCAGATACCAATACACCGTTACGTTTGAGACACTGTTTATTGATTGCTTGCAAAACCACACTTTTCTCAGCACTCTTCCTCAGAAGCCCAGTACTTCTGCTGCCCGGCTCCAGCGCTGCTCCAGCGAGTCTTCTTGGTGTGGGTGGCTGTCAGCATGAGTCTCCCACCAGGTCCAGCACATTACGGCTTTTACAGGGGAGAGCACTATCCACAGCTTGTGACAATCAGCTCTCCCTGACGCTGGCGACTCCAAAGAAAAAAGAAAGAGAAAGAAAACAATGGCATAAATGTTTACTGATTTAAATTTGCCATATTTTCTCTCTTAATTTATTTGTTGAGCAAAGTTACTATGAGGACCTATACAAAGCAGGTTGCGTCTGTCTCAGTGTATAAGAAGGCTTTTTATACAAATGTAGGCACAAATCTTTGCGTGTATGTAGGTAGTAATCTGTTGAGTATTTAAGTGCTGATTTTGAATGTAAGACATTAAACAAATGCAGAGAATGTAGTCAGTGAATCACTGAGATGTTTTTTTTTTAATCTCCTATGGATTAAGTACAAACCCATAGTCTTCAGTGCATTTTATTAAAAATGTACTTCCTCAACAGTCACAGAGGGAATGAGGAGCAGTATAACTGCTGGCCACAATGGAGAAAAATGTATCATAGTTAATACACTCGCATTAATGTGTACTCCACATACATAGGTTTATCATCTGTTTCTCTACAACCCAGCACTGAAGAGCATTTTGAACTAGAATGTTTTTATTGGCTGGTATTGATACTAAATCACTAAAGTGGAACTAAATTTCTCCATTGAAACCCATGAGAATCGAGTTGTTATCTGGTTGTTAACGTTGTTATATTGGAATTGTCCAGTGTCAGATTTATTTTGGTCAAATATTTTGTACAGTTCTATGATGTATACTCCTGCTGATACAAGATGACTCCTAAAGTCCGAAAAGAAACAACTCCACAATCTAACCCAAAATGATTACTTGAACTGCAATGCCTTTAGATAAGGTGAGTGTATGTATAATTGAAAATGTTTTCAACATTGAGTTTGTTGATGTGTCTTATACACACAATAGCTTCAGTTCATTGCTAGGATTGTGATGGGATTTGATGAGAAGAAGAAAAATATAGAATATTACAGACTACAGAAAATAAACTATTTAAAAAATACCAAGAGAATCATAATCATGATCATCGTCAGCATGCATACTCATATCATGGCATCTGATCAAAGTGGAAGAATAAAATCAGGTTAAAAGCTTCAATACTGAGCTACAATATATGATCAATCAAAAGACAGCATATCCAACACTAAGCAAACCAGATTTTTTATAAAAACTGAAATCAGCTCAACCCCAGTTTGAGCTGATAAGTACATTTTATCCCATCTCTGGGTTCTTCATTAATATATGGAAATGTATCCCTGAAGTTATAATACACTTCTTTCAGAGGTGTCCATCACACAACCCGACAGAGGCTGTGTTCCATTTCTCCCCTGCCTTGGCAAGCCATGTTCAAGCCTGATGTCGAAGAGAAATCGGTTTGCGAAGAGATTGCAGGTGGCATTTCTGCGACAGGAAACAATCCTATTCATAAGCATGAAATATTAGCGGATTCAGGTTTGTTGTAAGGTCCTTTCTATTAGGATTGACTGAGCCTCAAACAGAGAGGAATCTTAGAGGACTCACCAAGTATTGGTAGAAATCAATAGGGATGAGTGATGACCTGGTTATGAAGTTTACATGCAAAATAAAGTCAGTTCTTAACCTGTTTACACAGGTTTAATCAGTCAGTTTCTTATTTTAGAAACCTCCCTGACTTTTCAGTTCTTCATGACCTCCACTGGCTCCCAGTCAAATTTCAAATCAACTATAAAATCCTCCTCACTACCTACAAGGTCCTCAATAAGTTAGTTATTCACTATGTGTCTGAGCTCCTCCAACAGTCCATACCCTCTCTTTACCTCAGTTCCAGCAATACAAGACTCTTACAGATCCCCAGTGCAGAACATTTGGTGAATTGTGTTGAACTTGTCTGGAATTCACCACAATCCCACATTAAAGAGGCCTCACTTGAGATATTTCTCAAAATCACCTGCAGTTAACATTTGGATAGAGATAAATAAATATAAAGAAAGAAAGAAAAATAAAGTGCCTTACAGCTAACAAAAAAGTAAATAGTGAGTCTATCCCATTTTAAAATGTTCAACATCTATCAACATCTGTAAATCAGATTAGAAGGAACAATTGTATGTATCTGTTTGTGTGTTACCTCTATCTTATTTGAGAGGTAGTATTTATATAAGGGCCATAAGTATTATATATGCCTCTGTAGCCACATAGCTTTACTTCGCCATCATTTCCCAGCCCTATGTCGCCCTCTGCTGCATATTAACTGTAGCAACCACTCAAACAGTTGGAGAAAATCTGCTCAGATAGCAGCATGTGCAGCTAATATGGGTGTTTGTATTTGTATGCTCACAGAGTGGGCGTTGGGAGTACGTTCCTAATCTCCTGAGATTCTCATTACAAGTTCAGTGAGAGGACGAACCCGAGAGATAACGAAGCAACATCTCTCTGAGTGCCGAGCATCTGTAACCCCTGCTAGCCTTTAGCGGTAGTTTTACTGCCGACACATGTGGTGCTAGCACTTCTCCTGCTTTGTAAGCCATGAGCAGTTTCATTACCTGCAATTAAAATCCAGCTCATTAGCAGAAAGGAAAAGAGAGGAGTGGGGAGATAGACAGTTGCTGGCACACACTTATGGCTTAGATGTGTATGTGTTTATGTGTATTTAGTTCATAAATCTATCCGTTACATCTTTTAACAGAGGTTGCTTCAGTATAATACTCTACATGTTTCCATATTTTGTCTTTCATCACTTACATACAAGAGTGTGTTCAGGTTCACATTGCAAAGCTGTGGGTTTACATGTCAGTAAACATTGGATTGAGTTTGTTGAGTGAGGAGGGGGGGAGAGAGAAGGTGTATGTGTGTGTGTGTGTGTGTGTATGTTTGTGTACGTGCATGCGATTGCAGCACTGTAGCCCTAGTCTGTGCTGCGGTGACAGTGATGTATGGGTAATTTAAAAAGTCATTCTTTTCCACAGAGCAGTCTGCAGTCAGGCCAGCCAACCGCAGCCCATTCCCCCACAGCACTGAGAAAACTCATCTACATCTACTCCAGCACTCACTCACATAAACACACACACACACACACACAAAAAGGTAATGTAGCACACACACTGACATTACAATGTATAATGTAAGAAAAACAAATTCTCACATTTCTCATACAAACCACTTTTGATTAACTTTAATTTGTTGTCAGATGTTTTCTATAATTTGTATATATTAATCTGTCTACCAACACGCTGTTTTCTTTAAATGTGAACTTGTGTGTTACCATGTGACCGCAGTGCCTCCAACATGGCCAGCAAGTGCCAGAGGTCAGCAGTGTTGTCCTGCAAACCACGTTGCACGCACTTCAGCCTTGGGCACTTCAGCCCATTAATGTTATTTATGTGTGCATTTTTGTGAGTGTAGATGGCGCCATGCGATTCTAAGGGACTGGCTACAAGCCTAGACATATAGACCAGACTGTCTGTCTGTCTTTCTCTCTCTCTCTCTCTCCCTCACACACACACACACAGATAACCATTCACCCCTTGTACTGTCACAAACATTCTCCTCATTAATGTCTGGAATTCAAATTGCTTTTGTGAAACCTTAACAATGTGGTAAGTTGCATTTAAGTCATAGGAATCAAACATTATACCTGTGGTAGCCAAAACACAATGAAAATATTTGAGTAAAATATTAAGAGAACATTTGTCAGAAACGTGTGGGAGAGTTTTGGAGCCCCAAAAGTTCCAAATAAACATTGTTGATGTTAAAGAATAGGTTAACATTTTTTCAAGTTTTTCTTAATAAAATATTCATGTGCCTATATGTAGAAAAAGATATTGGTCATTTTAATTGTTCCCCCTGCCCATATAGCCATTAATATGAGGATTCAGCAGTCTAAGTTACTCTAAGCGAGTATCTTAATAAGTTACCGTCATTTTAATGCAAAATTCCCTCTTTCTGTTTCACTGGACAATTTTTCTTCACTGAGCCACAGGAGAGTCACCGTTTTTGCACAGAATGAGTACTGTGGATTTTGTCCCCATCTTTAACACTGGAATAGCTATAAATGGGGACTTCTGCACAGCCAGTATGGACAGGAGGAAAACTTACAGAAACCATAAACTGTTTTAATGTTCATATGGGCATGTGAGTATTTTTTTAAGACAGACAAAATGTAAACATACCCTTTAATTTGTGGGATAATGGTTGCATTCATTTGCACATTAGCAGACTAACCCACATTCAATAAAACATTCGTATTTTGCACATATGCGACATTGACGTTAAAGTCCCATTTATCATTTTTACCGGATTAAAGGATAGGCTCATCATTTTTCAAATCTGTCTTAAAACAACAGTCAGGTGCCCATATGAACAAACTTAAAACAGTTCTTCCTTCCTGTAATCATTCCTTCTGTTCATACAAGACATTAAAAGATCCCTTCCTAATTTGCTTTCAAAGTAAATTATGCACTATACTATAACTTGGGAAGATACTCACTTAACTCAGACTGTTGAAGCCTCACATTAGCTTCAGATAAACTTCAGAATACAATTTTGGATTTTGGACTATTGTTTTAAAACAGACCTGAGTCGATGTGTACATATGCAAACACGATGTCGGACTCCGTAGATTTCTCTGGGCCTCTGTCAAATCTGACCAGTGATGACATGTTTAGCCGCTTGTCTTCATTCTGTTGCTGGCTGTCTAGGTGGTGTCCAGCAAACGATGTGGGTTTTGTAGATAATTGGCGGACTTTTAGGGGAAGACCTGGTCTGATTTGAAGAAACGTTTTTCATCCCACTTTGGATGGAGCAGCTCACATATCTAGAAATCTGGCCGAGTTTATCAGTGGACCTAAACCTTGACAACCCAGAGTTGAGACCAGGAGGCAGAGTTGCAGTTCTACAGAGTTGCAGAGTTGCAGCTTTTCTGTGCTTCCAGAGCAGTTACCCACCCATAACCCTATAATGACGGTGTTTGTCCCCCAACCACTTGAATTAATAAAATCAAAAGTTAACAGAAGAGGAGTTATACCTAAAATCTTTTAAAAAATGACCACTGCTAAAATAGCAAAAAAAAAAAAAGAAAATTAAATGTGGACTCTTAAAAATCTGATCTCTGTCATACTAGCTATCAGATTATCATATTGACTTATTTTGTCTTAATGAAACCTGGCTTGGTCATGAAGAATATGAAGAATATGTTAGCCTAAATGAATCCACTCCACCCAATCATAGTAATACTCACATTCCTCGAGCCACCGGGGCCGCTGTGGCTTTGTGGAAGAGCGGGTTGTCCACAAATCGGAAGGTCGGCGGCCCGATCCTGGATTCATCCAGCTCACGTGCCAAATTGTCCTTAAGCAGGATACTGAAGCCCAAAGTGCTCCCAAGGCTGTGCCTTTGGTATGTGAGTGTGATTAGATTACTTTGTACAAGTCAGTTAGCGCCTGCCATCAATGTATGAATGGGGTGAATGTGATATGTAGTGTGGAAGTGCTTTGAGTAGTCGGAAGACTAGAAAGGCACTATACAAGTGCAGTCCATTTACCGGCCAAGGAGGTGGAGTTGCAGAAATCTTCAACTCAGGCCTGTTGATTTATTTTAGTTTAGGCCCTAAACCTAAACTAAATTATAAATCATCGAAAGTCTTTCACATCTAAACTGGAAAACACAACAGCCAATTCTATTTGTCATAGTTTACAGCACTCCTGGTCCTTATTCTGAGTTTTTATCTGAATTCTCAGAATTTCTTTATTCCTTAAACTTGATAGTAATTGATCACTCCTTAAAACAGTAACAAGTAACAAGTAATTATTGAAGGTGAGTTTAATATTCATGTGGACGTTGAAAATGATAGCCCTGGTATTTTGTTTATCTCATTATTAGATTCGATTGGCTTCTGTCAGAATGTACATAAACCCACTCACTGTGGTAACCAAACCCTCGACCATGTTCTGGTATACGGCATTGAAATTGAACATTTAACAGTCTTTCCACAGAATCCTTCATTATTTAATAACTTTTGAACTCCTATTACTGGACTACACGCCATTTGGCGTAATATAGCTACACTAGATGTCTTTCTGATTTTGCTATAGCTAAATTTAAGGAAGTGATTCAATCTGAATTTAACTCAATGCTCTCAATATAACAGAGAACTCATGCTAATTTCACTCCGTCCCAAATTGATCATCTTGTTGATAGTGCTCCAAGTTCACTGCGAACAACACTCGACTCAGTTGCCCCTCTAAAAAAGAAACAAAAGAAAACAAAGCATGTTAGCTCCATGCCCGCAAATTAAAGCAAACATTACGAAAACTTGAAAGGAAATTTTGTTTCAACAGTCTGGGAGTCTTAAAACATATATGAAGGCCCTCCGTAATGCCAGAGCAACCTAATACTCATCATTAATAGAGCAAAATAAAAACATCCCCAGGTTCCTTTTCAGCACTGTAGGCCAGGCTGTCAGAGAGCCACAGCTCCATTGAGCCATGCATTCTTATAGCCCTCAGTAGTAGCTTCGGGAGCAATTTGGGGTTCAGTATCTTGCACAAGGATACTTTGACACATGGCTGGGGGAAGCCGGGATCGAACCGCCAACCTTCCAATTGGTAGACGACCCACTCTGCCACCAAGCCACATCAGTCCCAACTAGGCTGCTTAAATATGTTTTACCCCTAGTTAGCACTTCTTTACTAGATATGATCAGTTTGTCTTTATTAACAGGCTATGTACCACAGTCTTTTAAAGTAGCTGTAATTAAACCTCTTCTTAAAAAGCCTACTCTTGATCCAGGGATTTTAACCAACTATAGACATACACCTAACCTTCCCTTTATCTCTAAGATCCTTGAGAAAACAGTTGTTGATTTTCTAAATAACAATAGTATATTTGCGGATATTGCGGACACCCCTGTCCACACACTTTAGTCTACTTTTGGGTTTAGGTCTGTATAGCATCATCAGTGTCAAAATGAAAAACAATCAACTGTCCAATAACAGCTTTGGGAGTGGGTATTCTTGGCGCTGACAGGAGCTGATGGCAACCGCGACAGACAGCCTTTTACATTATTAAAACAGTTTCCTGTGGGCTGAGGAAGCGTGGTGTGCATTTCATAGCAGCAGGACACTGACAGCTGTATGTCAGCTGACTCCCGTGCACTTAATGGACAGACGTAGCATACACTGGGCACCATTTCAGTGACTTTATGCTTGGGCCCCATCTCCTGGCCACACACATTATGTGTGTTGAGGGAATCCACTGAGACTGTTCTAATCAAGTCAAGTCAATTTTATTAATATGCCCAATATCAATGGGGAAAAATGGAAGAAACCTCAACAAGAGAAAACAGAGGAGGGATCCCTCTCCCAGGATGTACAGACGGATAGATGTCATCTGTACAGAATAGACCAACATAATAAAATTACAGTAAGGACAATCAAGATGACAAAGTTATGAAAAGATTGTGACATATATTAAGAATGGATCCGGTAGGACGTGAAGCAACTTCAGGTGTCTTCAAACAGATAGGACCTCAGCCACACAAACTCCTCTCCACAATGGAGACCTGGAAGAGGACAAGCTACACAAACACACAAGAGGCAAAACTCAAGCACACCATTCACACAGGTAGGAGATAGGAACAGACACACACAGATGGAGACAAGAAAAGAGGCTGAATCTCCTGGAGGACGAAGACCCAGATTTAAAACATCTGGAGAGAGGCACCGACAGCCAGGGGGAGAGAGAGAGGTCTCAAGACAGCCGATGGTCCAGCACAGAAAAGCCTGAGTAAAAAGAAAGGAGAAGGAGGAGAAACTAGGGAGAGAGAGAGAAGAGAAAGCAAGACAGGCACACAGCTGTGCTTGTAGGACACAAACAGACAGACAGACAGAGGGTTACAGAGATGCAGTGATTTTCAAAAGGTTTACAATATTTTCGTCGGCAGGACAATATGGTTTATGAAGTACGAGGTTTTAGATTATTGAGACTGAGATGGAGCCACTTGGACTTTCTAGTCAAGCGGTCAAGGACTGTGCACTGCTGGACTAAGAGGAGAGGAGGAGAGAGGTGAGGAGAGAGAGGCATCCTGGGAAGTCCCCCGGCAGTCTAGGCCTATAGCAGCATAACTCTTAAATATGGAGATGGTGTCTGCCTCCTGAACCCAAACTGAGACCTGATTCCACACGTGAGGAGCTTGATAGCTCATCAGTCCATCAAGCTCCGACACCAACTGTTTCAGATGCTCCCCTTTGTGGTTTATCCGGACCACAACCTCACACCTCTAAAACAGTTTCTTTCCGTCTGCAGCCTGCCTCATCAACAAGGCCGTGACCCCCCACTGACACTGACTCATACCCCCACCCCGTTACAGTACAGTAATACTGGAAACCTTTGCACATTCCCATGTAAATATTTTGCACAATGCACAAACTGTAATTTAAATAACATATCATCAAGTTGTAGTTATTGTTTATTATTTTGTTTGAATATTTTTTAATATGCTTTCATATCTTACTGTCAATTTTCTCTTTATGATTCTTGGCCTGTAGTACTTTCTTTATCTCTCACACTATGTTTATTGTTAGGCACCAAAATACCAAAGCAAATTCCACCTATGTGTAAACCTAATTGTCAATAAAGCTGATTTTGACACAGAAAAATGTCATGGCTACTGACACTACATAGGATTTGAAAACCTGGCCATTTGTATCTGATAAATCCAGCATCATGCCTGTTGGAATGAAGGTTTTAGGGACTGAGAAATATTATTGAAAATTAACTCTCTTGTGGGAAAATAGTTTAGGATTTCCAGACATTATATAAGAATGCTGTACAATGCTGTCATCAACACCAATACTGGTAGACATTACACTGTTGACCCACTTTCAAGTTTGGTCAGTCTGAGGAAGTGGCTGGTGGAGGTCTTGTAGCTCCTGCTTTATTCACTGCAACTTATACACTGCAAAGCTTGATATTTTCCAGGTGCCCCAGGTTGTTGTTTCTGCTGCTGTGAATCAGTAGGACATTGAGAGCAATTGCGGAAGAAGAGGAGAAGTTTCTTTCAACACATCCAAACCCTTGAGCCTGGCATCCACACTGAGGCTGAACTTCATGGTCCATTGCTTACTTTTCCATCATCCAGATGTTATCGTCCAACATCACTGTAGGACCTAACTAATGCTCTTGTGGATGAATGGAAGCAAAGCCCTGCAGCCAGTCTACAACATCTGGTGGAAAGCCTGAAACCAGAGTCAACAAGAGGCTGTTATAGCAGCAGGTTTTTAAAAAAATATATTTTTGAGTGACATGTTCAACTATCATATATGTTTAGGTGTCCTCATACTTTGTTCAGATTTCAACACCCCTTTGTAAGTAATCTACCGGACCTTGATGCCTGATACCTGGAGTGGGATGATCCTCAGTGCAGCCAGGTCTCTGTTCAATCTCACTATTTGGTATTTGTGGATTTATAAATAACCGTGGAAGTGATGCACTGGTAACAGCACCTTTCAAGAACATGGAAATTCAAAGTGCTTTACATGAGACATAAAAATGCATTAAGATTTAAAAGAAACACAGACATAAATAGGATTGAGTAAAATAAAATAGACAAAAACAAACGAAAATTGAGCAAAACAGAATACAGGGAGAATAAAAAGTTACATTGCACTGCAAGATATGAATGAGTGGTCCCAAATTTAGTTTAATAAAAGAAAGTGGCAAAGATTTCCATTTAAAAGAACTGAGAATTGTAGCAGACCCCAGTTTTTCTGGGAGTTTGTTCCACATGTATGTGGTGCATAAAAACTGAATGCTGCTTTTCCATGTTTAGTTTTCAATTCAATTCAATTCAATTTTATTTATATAGCCCAGTATCACAAATCACATTTGCCTCAAAGGGCTTCACAATCTGTAACATACGACACCCTCTGTCCTTAGACCCTCGATTCAATTAAGGAAAAACTACCCAAAAAAACTCTTTTAACAGGGGAAAAAAAACGATAGAAACCTCAGGAAGAGCAACAGAGGAGGGATCCCTCTCCCAGGACGGACAGACATGCAATAGATGTCGTAAGTACAGAATAGATTTATAGCATCAAAACTATAACATATATAGCCATGATGGCAAAATTGTTGTATATATATATATATATATTATTATGTTAGAAATGTTTAGGTGGTAAAACATAAGGGAAGATGATGGGTCCAGACGGACAGCCGAGCAGCTCCAGGTGGAGCCCAACGAGCAGGACCCGAGCCACTCGTCCCCTGCACCATAGACACAGCAGCACTGCCCCAGCAGGTCGCCATAGTCACCGATCCAGATACATCTCCGGACACTGAAATACCTGCTGAAAGTGACACTAAGAAAGAATAGACGGACGACAAAGCACAAAACTCCGGGAGAGGGAAGAAGTCAAGTTAGTGACATGCATTTATGGGATGCGAATGCATACGGATGGAGAGGAGGACAGAGGTGAAGAGAGAGAGGTGCATCATGGGAAGTCCCCCGACAGTCTAGGCCTATAGCAGCATAACTAAGGGATGGTTCAGGACTCTCCTGAGCCAGCCCTAACTATAAGCTTTATCAAAGAGAAAAGTCTTTAGCCTACTCTTAAATGTGGAGATGGTGTCTGCCTCCCGAACCCGAACTGGGATCTGATTCCACAGGAGAGGAGCTTGATAGCTAAAGGCTCTGGCTCCCATTCTACTTTTGGAGACTCTAGGAACCACAAGAAACCCTGCGTTCTGAGAGCGCAGTGTTCTAGTGGGGTGATAAGGTACTATGAGCTCTGTAAGATACGACGGTGCCTGACCATTAAGAGCTTTATAGGTGAGGAGAAGGATTTTAAATTCTATTCTGGATTTCACAGGGAGCCAGTGCAGAGAAGATAATATTGGAGAAATATGATCTCTTTTCCTAGTTCCTGTCAGTACACGTGCTGCAGCGTTCTGAATCAACTGGAGAATTTTAAGTGACTTTTTCGGGCTGCCTGATAATATGGAATTGCAGTAATCCAGCCTTGAAGTAACAAATGCATGGATTAATTTTTCTGCATCACTTCGAGACAGGAAGTGCCTGATTTTGGCAATGTTACGTAGGTGAAAAAAGGCTGTCCGTGAGGTTTGCTTCATGTGGGAGTCGAAGGATAGATCCTGATCAAAGATAACTCCTAGGTTCCTCACAGAGGTGCTGGAGGCCAGGGCAATGCCCTCTAGAGCAATTAGGTCTGCCGACAGCAAGTCTCGGAGGCGTTCGGGGCCAAGTACAATAACTTCAGTTTTGTCCGAGTTTAACATCAGAAAATTTCTGGTCATCCAGGTTTTTATGTCCTTAATGCATGATTGAAGGTTAACTAACTGATCAGTTTCATCCGGCTTAATCGATAAATATAACTGGGTATCATCTGCGTAACAATGAAACTTTATGGAGTGCTTTCTAATAATATTGCCCAAAGGAAGCATATATAAAGTAAATAGAAGTGGTCCAAGCACAGAACCTTGCGGAACTCCGTGACTAACTTTGGTGTGCTTCGATGATTCATCGTTAACATAAACAAACTGAGATCGGTCTGATAGATAGGATTTAAACCAGCTTAACGCGGTTGCTTTAATTCCAATTAAATGTTCCAGTCTCTGTAATAGAATTTGATGGTCAATGGTATCGAATGCAGCACTAAGATCTAGCAAGACAAGTACAGAGACAAGTCCATTGTCCGATGCAATTAAGAGGTCATTTGTAATTTTCACCAGTGCTGTTTCTGTGCTATGATGCACTCTGAAACCTGACTGGAAATCCTCAAATATACTATTGTTATTTAGAAAGTCACATAACTGATTAGCAACAGTTTTTTCAAGGATCTTAGAGATAAAGGGAAGGTTAGATATAGGTCTATAGTTGGCTAAAACCCCTGGATCCAGCGTGGGCTTTTTAAGGTGAGGTTTAATAACAGCTACTTTAAAAGACTGTGGTACATAACCTGTCAGTAAAGACAAATTGATCATATCTACAAAAGATGAACTAACTAATGGTAGAACATCTTTAAGCAGCCTAGTTGGAATTGGGTCTAAGAGACAGGTCGATGGCTTAGATGAAGAAATTGTCGACGTTAGTTGAATAAAGTCGACAGGAGAGAAGCAGTCCAAGTATACATCAGGTTTCACAGCTCCCTCCAACGCCTCTATGCTTGCAGATCGGTTGGCACCAGCTGAGGGCAGGACGTAATTAATTTTCTCTCTAATAGTCAAAATTTTATCATTAAAAAGCTCATGAAGTCGTCTGCTACTGCCCACAGTTTTGACCTGTGGGCAGTAGCAGACCGGTTGCAGATGTAGCAGCAGATCTGAAATGTTGGCCATAATATTTTGGTGTTTAGCTTCCACCGATAGATGGTTTGCATCTTTGTTCCTGGGCTATTTATTTTAATTGACCTAATTAAATATTCAATACAGCACCACCCTCATAGTTCATGGCCCATCAGACAGTTTTTACACAGTTGTAGGGACCATTTGCGGACTCGGTATTACAACCGAGGAACCCAAACTTTTGGAATTTTTGCAGATCCAACTTTGAAAACTCTCTTCCTGATTGTTTTCAGGGCCTCTGTCTGTCTCTCTTTGTGTGCTCTTTACCAGTTGCAGTGGAGTAGACGATCAGATAACAGGGCTTCCCTCCTGTTGGGTGATCACTCCACGACACACACCTAAACCCTTCCTCCCTTTTACTCTCCCTCACTCCCTCTGTCTTCCTCTCCTCTCTCCTGGTTCCTCTCCTCCATTCTTGTCTCCTTTCATTTCTTGTCTTACCCCTTCTTTCTTCCTTCCTCAAATTTTTTCCCAACTCCCAATTATCCAAGCCTCTTTTCTAGCCCCTTTTGTTTCCTCTCTCTTTGTCTCTTATCAGTCCTCTCCATTCCTTATTTTCCCTTTCACCTCATCTTTCCTCTCTTGTTGTGTCGTCTCTTTTCTTACTTCTTGCCTTTTCCTTGTTTTTTTATTACATTTCTCCCTGTTTATAACCACTCCTCCAACTGTTCTTCCTTTCTCTCCTACTGTTGTGTCCAGAGGAGTTATAGGGGATAAGTCTGGGGGTCAATGATCTGTGCTCTGTGGTGTTAGCATTCCCGCACTTATATATCCTGACAACTTCGTTCATGGGAAATGCAGTATGTTTATGCGAATCTCTCCCTGCATCCTAACAATATGTCTAGGAAATAGGGCTGTCTCAACACTTGGCACACACACAGCCACTTGGTGTAGACTTAGTATTGAGTGGAGATGTGAGCCTCACCGGTCTCCTGCAATCTACTTACATTGATCTAAGAGAAAGATCAAACTCTAGCCAGACACTCCCAGGAATCCTGCTTTTCATTAACTGTGTGAGTGTGTGTGTAGATTAATGTTTGTATTCACATGGATGTGCATGACTGTGACATGCACATTGGAATTTTCAATCATATGGAAATATTTTATTTAAATATTTTCCCCCAAGTGAGTATGAGTGCAAATCTGCTTTTGGTAATATTTCTGTGGTGTGTGTGTATGCATCAGAGTGTGACAGAGCCTCTCTCTTTCGATGTGTGACGATGTCTGTCAATGTATCAAAGTGTGTGTCTTTGTGTGCATGGGTCTGTGCAAGTGGTTCCTGAGTGGCACCACTAAACCTGATAGTGGATTGGACTAGAGAGACGGGCAGGCAATCAGATTCCATCCAGATGACGCAAAGCCAGCAGCGTCTCCTTGTTTTATCAGTTAAAGGACAGTTGGACAGCTCTATCTCATAGAAAGCAGGATGGGCAGTGGTTTAACTACATCAGAGACAGTTTTTGAGATGCCTGGATTTTCAGTTTCGATATTCTTGAATTGACCATTTCCTGAGTTAAGCACTGGGTGAAGACAGTATATAATGTTAAATAAAAATTATGAGAATCATTTGAAGGAAAAACTGGTTCCTGTAAAGATTTGCATTATTTCAAACATTTCTAAATGGAAATTTCAAAATATTTGATCCCAGTGCTTCAAACTAATATCTGGTTAATTTTTGTGTAGTGTTCATATGTAACTATTTTGCGTTTAACTTTGCTGTTCATTCTTACCCTTTGAAAGAGCAGTTGACAAAACTATTTCAACTCAAATTGTCAACATGTTTGCATTGGTAAATATGTATCATCTGCTTTGATTGTTATTTCTTCAGTGTATCACAAAAAATCACACGGACGGAGAAAAACTTCAGGCACTCTTGACTGGAGCAGCAGCAAAAAATGTGGGTTTTAGTTAAGAGACCTTTATTTTAGCATAGCTAGTTGAGTTACAAAAAATCAAAAATCAATCGGTTAAGACCTATTTAGGTCTTCATCAGGGTGCAAATGGTAGAGCAATCACTTTAGGCCCAAGAATAAACATGCATATTCAGGAGTAAAAGTCGTTCCCATGCAAGTGCCTTTACATAGTTTGGTAAAGTACGGTACGGTAATCTGCATGACGGTGTTTCATTTGTAAACAGTTACTGTACTCTGTACTGTACCCCAGAGGGGTTTCTCTGAGGAAAAGGAGACGTCTCCAGTGTCAGGGTTACAGATGTGCAGTTGAATCTACCTCATAAAGCTAATGTGCTGTATTTGTATGAGTAAAAAAAAAAACATCAAACAAGAGGGTGACTGAAATGCTGCAAACAGAGTCTGTGGTTCTGTCACAGAAATAGCAGACAACATTGAAGTACTTAAGATTTACATCAGGAATATATCCTATGTTCTTTGCAAAAAACGAATTAAAGTAACCTTCAATGCTGAAACAGGTTTAAGTAGAAGGCATGTTGCTGTAAATGTGGAACAACAATTAATGTTTCTTATACATACAGCTCCTACCCAGAAGTAGAGTCTTGCATTTCAGGCCGAGCCTGATGGGGCCGGGCTTTGGGCCAATTTTCACGCCATAGCTCACACAAAGGTAGGCCTTAGGCCTGTATTAGCCTGTATTAGACATCTATCAATTAACAGAAATTGAGAAGTTGGTAATGGTTAAACAGATACAGAAAGAAGTTTTATTACCTATCACACATGACACAGAGGTTTCCTGCGATTCAACCTCACATACATTGAAAACATAAAGAGAAAAATCGCCAATGGGGAAGAGGAAAGTCAAAATTCTGGACTGCTTTTCAAGTCGTGACAACTTTAAATGATGAGCCAACTGATAACTTGCAAGGCTGTGCTAAGACATTTTGAGTGCTGCGGACCAACCAGCAGCACCAAACAAATGAGTGTGAGTGATTTCCTCGCCAAACCAACTCTCTCTACAGTGAAATCATAAATCACAGCTAAAGGCATGAATTTCTGTTGTATGGACATTAAGCCATTTAAAACAGTGGCTGGGAATGGTTGAATCCAGTTAGCACAAGAGCTAATAAAAGAAGGCGCAGTTCACGGCTGTCTGTCAGCTTCAAGTGTACTTTTTTGAGAAAAAAAAAGCAAATTAACAAATCATAGGAGCTTATATAAGGTAAATTATCAGTGACATACAGATGCATATAGAGGATAGAAAAACAAACCAATAACAAGTAGAGGGAAAAACAAACAATCAAACAAAAAAAACAGCTGAATATAAATATAATGATGTTTGCAGGTACATTGGTAAGTTTAAGCAATATGATATTTTAGTGATATAGATCTAGATGGAGGCAATTTGAGATAATCATAGTAACAGTAATACATTTATAGTTGAGGTAGTATTCATACCAAAAAATAATAACAATAGTAGTAGTAGTAGTGGTAGTAGTAGTAATAGCTCTAATATTCATGATAATAATAATAATAGGAGTAGTGGTAGCATTAGTAATTTAATAATAATTAGATTAAAATATTTAATCGTGATTAATCGCATGATTGTCACGAGTTAACTCGCAACTTAATCGCACATTTTTAACAGATCTAAATGTACCTTAAATGAATATTGTTCAAGTTTTTAATACTCTAATCAACATGGGTATGGACAAATATGCATGCTTAATGCAAATGTATGTTTATTATTAGTGAAACCATCGGAGCATTAGGACTAGACATGTATCAAAGGTCATGGATGTTTTTCAAAGAACTTGTTCATATCTCTTAAATCTAAGCTTAAAAATTCAGAATAAGCAATGATTTCTCTCATTTTAAGAATATAAATAAAGCAGTTTTTACACTGGCAGTTTAGTTCAGACTCTCATTTTGCATGAAAAATTGGTCATGTGAAAGTTGTCATGTGGACATGGGAGCGCACCAGGGTACTGAACCCGAGACTACCTGGAGGAGGTGCTCTGAGTTTGGTTGCACTCGAACTGTGCCACGACTCACGTGAACAGTGTGAGAAACATGGGCTTGGCAGAGCTCTTGTTCCAAAAAGTAACCTGCACATTCATTTTAGCCGATTGAAATGTATAGTTCAATAAAACACATAAGTGGTGATGGTGTTAATGATTTACCTCGGATATGAGCGAGAGCGAGCTTGCAGTGTATTTGTGTATACAATCTCCTTAGAGTCCCTTTACAAGCATGCAACAAAAAGCTCCCTTCATCCAATATATTGACCCGCGTTCTGTTTACTATCATACCCTGTGGATGTTTGTGATTATGTAAGATACACACAAATGCGCTGTGGGGGAAACAGAGAACTATTGCGCTCGGACTTGAACTGCAGCAAACGTGCTCAGTTTAAAAATGCCCTTTTCTTTTATTTCGACCTGGAGTCTAATAAAAGTTAAACAGAAAAAAATGGTAGCTTATGTAATCCTTTTATGATAATAATAATCATAATAGTAATGAAACGATTAAACCAGTCAATAAAATGATTGTAGAGATACACTATTCTCTAGGTCTGGGAGCCGTTCTACCGCTGCCAGTGAGCACCACCAACAGACCCCTCCACACCTCCATCTGATCCACCTGGGATCCTCCCTACCGCAAGCGACACCCAACCCCAGCAGTTGAACCTCTATGCTCCATTGAATCTTTCTCTATAAAATACACTGGGGCACCATAACAGGCACCTCCAAACAAAGCTCCCCTAGTCTGGTTGTGGCCTGTTAGAATGTGAGCGTGTTCTTTTATTTGCAGGATTAAACACTAGAGACTTAATCTTCTTTTTAGGATTATTTACTTTTCAATTAGAATTTCAAAAATGCGTGTACACGGATTCTCCCTCTTCAGAAACTACAGCATACTCGCAGGTAAATGCAGCCCCTCCTAAAGAGAAGCATGGGTGTGAGCACACCTGGTATGTTTCAGTTCAAATTCACTGCTAGCCCCCCAATAAAATTTAATTGAGTTGCACTACCCTTTGGAACTTTTTATTTATACAAGAATAATACAGAGAAAGATAATAATAATACTAATTAAAAATATTACATATAAATATATTGCTGCCCCAATATGAGGCAGCATCTCAACAAACATGATACAATAATATACAGCCATTTAATGATATAAAAAATAAACTTATTTTAATTTATAAATTTAAATAGTCTTTAACCATGTGCCATCTCTGATTAAAAAGGTCCGTTTTCAATTGTAATGATGTAGTCATTTTTTTAATCATATAAATCTGTTTTAGTCTCTGTTTCCATTCAATTAGAGTTGGTAATTTCACAGATTTCCAATTAGCAGTAATGTTTTTTTTGGCAATTAATAGTAATACACGTAAAATATATCTTTGGTCCGCATTGAAAACATCAACTGCTATCTTACATTTGAGGGAACTTCTCTTTTTACAATTTTCTCCAACTCTTCTTTAATGTTTTTCCGATAAGGTAGGATTACTGGGCAGTCCCAAAATATATGTATGTGGTTGCCTGTTTTACCACATTGTCTCCAGCAAAAAGCTGCAGAGGGGTCTTTTACAAATTTTGAAATAACCAGAGGAGTATGAAAGTAATGTATTTTAATTAAACCTAACCCTTCTTTTTCCTTATGGTTTGTAATATAATGCCTATTTTGTAGATATCTATAAAAATTGCTTGGGGGAAGATCGAATTGTTCCTGAAGTTGTGTGAAGGATTTTAAGCATGTTTGTTCAAAAAGCTGATTAAAAACAAAGCCTTTAACTGCCCATCTCTTAAAATGTACCAGGTTACGTATGTAACCATGGTTTGATGATAGGGAACAAGACGCTGCGTCAGCTGACGCTAAGGGGAACGCCTTCAGCCTCTGAATCTCTGTATCAACTTAGACCAATCTTCATTGGGTTTAACATCAACACGTGACGCATGCCGGTGGAACCGGAGGTACAAAGGGAGCCGGATTCACTGTTGTCGTAAGCCTTCTGATCGACTGAAGCAAGCCCCTCACAGGCCGGAAGTATGGCAGCGAGACGCAGCGTCTCGTTCCCTATCAGGGAACCATGGTACATACGTTACATACGTAACCTGGTACGTTCCCTTTCAAGGGAACTTCAACGCTGCGTCAGCTGACACTATGGGGAACGCAGTACCAACTCCGCCATGCTGAAGGGATGCCTGTCAGAGTGTGAAGCCAGCAGGGCACACTTCAAGAAAAGAGAACCACAGATCCCGGATTATTTTTAAGCAGTAAAATCTCACAAAGGTGTGAGGCGAGGACCATCCCGCAGCATCGCATATATTGGAGAGGGTGGTTCCCGACCACCAAGCACTGGATGATGCCATACTCCGTGTGGACTGAGCTTTTATCGACAGAGGTGAAGGCAAACCGCACACGTCTTATGCCGAAACAATAGCCTCAACTATCCACCTGCTAATAGTGTGTTTGGTAGCCGAGCAGCCCTTACGAGGGGGCACGAAGCATACCAGCAATTGGTCCGAATTGCGCCACTGGGATGTCATCCGGACATAAACTCCAGGGCTCTGACTGGACAAAGCAGTTGCAGCCTACCTTCCTGTTCCGCCGACTCTGAAGGAGGATGGAATGCCTGCAGGACTACCGGCTGGGCCACCTCAGTGGGTACTTTAGGTACATAACCCGGCCTGGGATGGCTCTAACTGCGCCTGGAACGATCTCGAGGTTAGCAGGAGCCACCGACAGGGACTGCAGATGAGAGAAGTCTTGGCCAGCAGAAATGCCATCTTTAAGGCCAGACACCTGTCTGATGCATCGTCCAGTGGCTCGAACGGTGCTGTGGTCAATCCATCCAGCGCCACTGTCAGATCCCATGAAGGGACTCTGATTCGAACCGGAGGCCTCATCCTCAAGGTGCCATGAAGGAAACTGGTAACAAAGCAGTGCTTCCCAAGCGAGCAGCCATCCACCAAACTGTAGAATGCTGCGATCACAGCCACATACACCTTGCCATTGAGCAGCGACTGGGCCCCTGTTCGGCAACCTTCTCTAGAACCCCTGGGAGCATGGCACAGCCTTGGCCACGGCTGTGCCATGGCATGAGCACCGCTGTGTTGTCGGAGCGGACAAGCACGTGGTGGCCCCTGAGGTCTGGAAGAAAGTGCCATATGGCCAACAGGACCACTCCCATCTCCAGGCATCTCCATAGATGCGGGGTCAACCACAGATCTCGGGCTGTGCACCCCATCCGGTGCTGGAGGCGTCCTTCGAAAGTGTGCGACGGAGATACACCATTCCCAGCACTGGGCCCTGGGTCAGGAACACCCGTTGTAACACCCGTTGTCTCCACCTGACTAAGGCATGCATGCACCTGCGTGTAACCTTGATCAGGCAAAAAGGATTGCCCCTCGGGGAAAATCCGACGTCCCTGAGCCACCACTGCAGCTGCCTCATGTGCAGCAATCCAAGCGGAATCACGGTGAATGCTGCAACCATGAAGCCTATAAGTCTCTGAAACTGAAGTGCAGTGAGATGTCGGCCTAGCTGCACCCTGAGTACCATAGTCAGGATTGACTCGACGCGTGCGGGAAACAGTTGTGCCCGCAACGTGACTGAGTCCCACACTACTCCTAGGAACGTTAATCCTTTGTGTTGGAGCGAGCGTGCTCTTGCTCGTGTTGAGCCTCAACCTCAAGCACCTCAAGTGCGCAAGTACGACATCTCGATGCCGTACCGCGTAAGACGAGACTGGAATAAAATCAACCAGTTGTCCAAAATAATTGAGGATGCAGAGTCCATACACTCCGTGAAGGTGCGAGGGGAGAGTGCTAGGCCGAAGGGAAGCACCCGATATTTGTAAGCTTTGCCCCTGAAAGCGAACCGCAGGAACTTCCGGTGTCCCGGAATGATAGAGACGTGGAAGTACGCGTTCTTTAGATTGATTGTGACCAACCAGTCCTCGGACTCAATTAAAACGGGACACAAACCACCGTCTCTCTCAGGACTATGAAGTACCGGCTGTATAACCCGGTATGCATCTCGCTGTTGGGGATTTGTTTTATGGCCCCATTGTACAAGAGAGAATGTATTTCTCGCTCCATCACCTATTCTGAGAATTCAGATAAAAACTCAGAATAAGGACCAGGAGCGCGGTACACTATAACAAATAGGATTGGCTTTCATGTTTTCCAGGTTGGGTGTGAAATACTTAGAACAAGGCTTTCGAATGAGTTATAATTTAGTTTAGGTTTAGGGTTGATTAATAGGCTTGAGTCGAAGATGGCTGCAACTCCACCTCCTCGGCCGGTGCCTTGAGGAATGTGGGTATTATTATCACTGGGCAGAGTGGATTCATTTAGGCTAACATATTCTTCATGACCCAGCCAGGTTTCAGTCAGACAAAATAAATCAATATGATACTCTGATATTAGATCGTTTACTAGTACAGCTTTAGATGACAGAGATCTGATGTTTAGGAGTCCACATTTAATTCTCATTTTGAGGTGCTATTTTTGCTGTGGTAATTTTTATTAAATTATTATGTATAACTCCTCTTCTGTTAGCTTTTGATTTTATAGATTTCAGTGGCCGGGGGGCAGAGAAGTGTGTAGGACTGCAACTCTGCCTCCTGGTCTCAGCTCTGCGTTGTCATGGTTTAGGTCCATTAATAAACTCAGCCAGATTTCTAGATATGAGAGCTGCACCATCCAAAGTGGGATGAATGCCATCTCTCCTAATCAGACCAGGTCTTCCCCAGAAAGTCTGCCAATTATCTACGAAGCCCACATTGTTTGCTGGACACTACCTCAACAGCCAGTGATGGAATGAAGACATGCAGCTAAACATGTCATCACTGGTCAGATTTGGCAGGGACCCAGAGAAAACTATGGAGTCCAACATCGTCTTTGCATATGTACACACCGACTCAACATTAATTTTAGTGACCTTCGATTGGCGTAATCGGGTGTTATAACCACCGACGTGAATAACAATCTTACTGTATTTATGTTTATCTTTAGCCAGCAGTTTCAAATATGATTCAATGTCGCCCGCTCTGGCCCCAGGAACACATTTAACTATGGTCGCTAGTGTCGCTAACTTCACGTTTCTCAAAATAGAGCTGCCAATGATCAGAGTTAGTTTCTCAGCTGGTGGGGAGAACACTATCCAACAGGCAAAATTTTCGTGCATCTTCAGCTAGGTGGATCAATGAATGAATGCATGTTATAGCTGACAAATTCAGTGCCATAAATTGCAGGAAAATCTGTTACAAAGAATTTCATAATCTCCTCAGCATAGTCACAATTTTCAGGAGAACATAAGGCAGGACTCAGAAGAGTTCTCATAGATACAGATAGAAGTAAAAAGTTTCTGTACATTCTTCTCGGTTTATTATTGAGGAGAACAACAGGGTCAGTGTAAAGTAAAAATTGTCGAAGCTCTGTAGCTTTCCATGTTCTAAATTCAAGCTAGGATCGTGGTTTCCTTGCAAAACAGAAAGGTAAATATTGCCTGACAAAAACCAAATATGCTGACATTATAGATTGCCTGCATTTCAGTGGCCTTTTCAACCAAAGAAATATTAACTTGCGCATTGCCCCCAAGCACACAAGGTGCATATATTCTAACACAAAACTGGTAACTAAACCTATACCCAGATCATTTAGGCGGGAGGCTGACAGATAACCTTGCCTACTAAATTGCTCATCTGTCCTGAGATCTGCTGATATTTCAGGATAAACCACCTTCCCATTAACGTACTTGCCCTTTTGAGTGCACCTCTCACACCCATAATAGCCCGTATGGCCTTTGGAGCATTTAAGAAAGACACAAGCAGGTGCATCACAAATAAAAGCATCTGGTAATGGCACCCTGAAATGTACACCATTATACACAATACCACTCTGAGGAACCCCTTTCATATCTACAATGAATTCTTGTAAATATTCTTGCACATTTGCGGGTTTGGACGCACCTGAGTACACTCCAATTACAAACACACTACACCCTGGGATTTCCTTAAACCTACCCAGAATAGGCCATAGACTCATACTAGAGCTACGGAATAATCCATCAATGTTAATTTGAAATTGTGAGAGTATCAGTTACATTCGCTAAATGTCCTAAAGATGTTAGTTCAGCTATGAGAGCATTTTCGATTCCAAAGTGGTAGTAGGACCCCCCAGCCATATTTGCCAAATTACAAGATATTTCAGTGGACATAGGAGTTCTGCCATCCATTGGGATATCAAGGCCCTTCCTCCTTAAAATTTTAAGAAGTGCAGACAGCGCTGTTTGTGGAATGTTGACTTCTGCAGCCCACTCTGCAAGCCCATGTGAATCATCATTATCATCTTCCAAATCAGAACGTTCATCTCCATGCAAATCACAGTCACTATCACAACCAGGCATATCACCTTGCACCCAGTTTTCAGAATCCAAATCATCAAATGAGGAAATGATAAAATCATAAAAGATATCTGAGGAATTTTCATTTTCTAAATCATTTTAATGTATTCTCAAATCAGGTCTGATCACAAGCATCACAGAATCTTCTCTTTCAGTATGCTCTAAATTATCCAGTGGGTATTCCTTTTCAGAATCATGTTCCAACAAATCATCAATCATTGACTCCTTTTCAAGGAGACACAAGTGTTCCTCCACTTTTGCTGATATTTTCCTCCTTTTAGTTCTTTCTGAACGCTCCATTATTTAAAAAAAAAAAAACATTTAGTTTTTTGCTATGATTACAGGGTATCTGGAATGACAAGCTCTAGAGTATAATTGCAAATGATATAGTTTGTTGAAGCTGAAGCTGAAATTAATGTGGCTGATTTTACCAACTGTTCTTCTAGTAGCCCTCAATGTGATCAGTACACTATTTGAAAGATAGCATTAGTCTCTGTTAAGGCCTAAAGCTTTACGACACCCCTTCTCTAGAACCTACCAGACCACTTATTCCTAGTCCCAACAGTCCTATGTAACAGAACTGCTATTACAGCAAGAACTACTAATATCACCACAGCTAAAATCACATTTGTTTCTGGAAAAGATGTAAAGAAAGGGAATTGTTTTTAGAATATTGAGATGTAACGTTAACCTACCATCTCTCTCGTTTTGTCGTGTGCACGCTGGGCTCACTTCCGGCACTTATCCCAGCCAGGATTAGCATCCCCTGGCCACAGGAGCGCACTCAAAGAAGTGGAGTTTAACTGCTGCACTTTGAATTCACCTCTTAAATGGAACAAATTGTGTTGTGGAAGACTCGACAGGGTTTTTCATTGTAACAAGGGACTCATTTATCTACATATATGTTTATTTAAATGTGTTTATGTATGGGTAGTAAATTAGAGAATACTGACAATTGCCTTTAAAATGCATTTTTTGCCATGTTTCTTTTTTTGCAGTAAAATGAGCTATAACTCAGGATAGGAATATATCAACAAATCCCTCTATAAAAGCCTTCAGAATATAGTTGAGTGTAAGACTGGAAAAGTGCTTTTAAGTGCTACTGAAGTGGATATATCTGACTCTGAGTGTGAGAAAAAACTAATTTTCAGAAAACGGCCTTTAAAGTTTTATATTGTATAATTTCATACATTTTTATTGACACTCCTAACCTAGACACAATATATATACTGCTCAAAATAATAAAGGGAACACTTGGAGTTACATTATGTTGTTTTAGTGTTCCCTTTAGTTTTTTGAGCAGTATATAATCATTTCATTATTTATCAGCAAGTTTATATTTAAAACACATTAAAATTAATAAATGAATAAATTATTAATAGCAATAGAAGAGAACTACACACATAACAGTCACAAAAACTGCAAACAAACTGCAGTGCTCGTCACGTGAGTCAGAAATTCACATAAATGCAGGGTTTTTCCTGGGTCAGATATGATCTTCCGTGGTGGCTGACAGACATGGTCATCCACACACATAGTATATAATCATACCAATATTAAAAAGTAGCATTAAAAAATTAACAAATAGCCTAATTTTCTACCATATACATTTAATAAAATTCTTAAATTGGGGTGGCTGTGGCTTGGTGGAAGAGCAGGTCGTCCACCAATCGGAAGGTCGGCGGCTCGATCCCGGCTTCCTCCAGCCCATGTGCCGAAGTATCCATGAGCAAGATACTGAACCCCAAATTGCTCCCGAAGCTGTGCCTTCGGTGTGTGAGTGTGTGTGACTGCTTAGTTCCTTTGTACTGATGGGCAGTTAGCCATCAGTGTGTGGATGGGGTGAATTTGATATGTAGTGTGAAAGCGCTTTGAGTAGTCAGAAGACTAGAAAGGCCCTATACAAGTACAGTCCATTTACAGTCCATTTACCATCAACTGTCTAACAACAACTTTATTCTCGTTCTACCCACCTCACTCAAGTCTGAAATAATCTGAAAATAATGTGGATAATTAAGAGTAATTCTTACTAACCACTCTTGCTAAACTGGGTAAGCACGTTGTGTTCTCATTTCAGAGGAGTAAATTATTAAACTGATTCGTGAGTTGAGTGTTGGACAGATCTTTTAACCAGTTGTTAAAACTTTGCTGACATTCACATGGACTTTCATCAGTCTTTTTGCTTTAACTGTAAATGCAACAAATGCAAACACGATTCCGGGCTGTAGGTCCTTTGCTGCATGTCATCCCCTGTCTCGCTCTCCATCCACTAAAGGCATAAAAATATACTTTAAATAGAAAAAACTTACCAAGCTACTAGCTTACCATGGTTTACATTTGCGCTAGCTAGTGTTCCTATACTCTTAACTAATACTTTCCAAAAAAGCTTTTGGTTAACATCATATGGTAAAATCATCCCCAAGTTTATTATACATGAGACTGTTGCCATTAAACACGTGATGTAGATGTGTGATACCTTTCACTTTCCATTTAATATTGTTTAGTGGAATTCTGTTGATAGTAAAATCAGGATTTTGCCATATAGGTAAGTTGATGTGTGGTGTCAGCTCGTGTTGTGTCAATGTATAAATATGCTACCAAGCAGTGAGGGTTGGTTTATTGGTTACATTTTTAAAAAGATTTTTCTGTTTGATTATTTTTTGTGAGGAATGGAAGATCAGATTTGGTTATTTCTTTGCATTCTGCTTGTTCTAACTCTAGCCATGGGTTTTGGGAGCTGTCACCTGTGATTTATTTGCAAAGGATGCTAAGTAATAATTTTGAAAATTTGGTGCTGCTTGACCGCCTTGAGCTTTATTTTTTTGTAGCGTTTGTAAACTTATTTTAGGATTCTTTTCTTTCCAATAGGATTTTTTTATTATTTGATTTAATGATGTAATCCATTTCTTAGTTGGTTGTATCGGAGTCATATTGAATTGATAAAGTTTTTGGTAGAATACACATTTTAACTGTTGCAATACGTCTGAAAACCCATCTGTTCCGTCAACACCTAGCTGACCATCAATAACTTCTACTTCCTTTCTATCACTTTTCTTAAAAAAAAACAAAAAAACCCTTCAAACTTCCTATCCTTAGCTTTGTATACTGTGCTGAGGTTTAAATTAACAGGCTAGTTTCTGGTGCACTTAGGCATTTTGTTACCTTGTGCTGTTATAAAAGCGTCTGCTAAATGACTAAATGTTAATGTAAATGCAATACTACTGTTGAGGTGAAATAAATTTGTATACTGAAGTTAAGATACTTTAAATATATTTTCTAGAAATAATCACTAAGTGTGTGTGATAATCATTGTGCTGTGTATGTGTGTCAGGCTGCAGCTACATTTCTTTTGTGTGTGTAAGGGTGATAACCCCCCCCTTGTGCTTGTGTTGGTATCAACAACACTGACTAATTTCACCCAGTATATGAGTTGTCCTACTAGAGAGGAGTGGACCTACTAGAGAGGAGTGGACATTGGACCTGCTGTATGCTAACGTAAAGGAATCTCCCCCCCTGGGCAGATCAGACCACAACCTGGTTCACCTCAAATCCTGCTATATGCCTCTGGTTAAAAGGCAGCCTGTGACAACAAGGACAGTGATCAGATGGTCAGAGGATGCCTATGAGACACTGCAGGAATGTTTTGAGGTGACAAACTGGGATGCACTCTGTGAGCCACATGGAGAGGACATCGACGGGCTCACTGAGTCCATCACGGGCTACTTTATCTTCTGTGTGGACTGCAATGTCCCATCTAAAATGGTTCATTGTTATCCTAACAATAAACCATGGGTAACAAAGGACATCAAAGACATCCTGAATGCCAAGAGCATTTGGGACTAAAACAGCTTTTGGGATTTACACAATTATTTTTTTTTCTCTTTTAGCTAAAATTGAAATGTCAGTCTCCTTGAAAGTGAGATAAAGCAATACAAAACCCAATACCTCTAATGTTAAATTCACTTTATTCCAAATACACTCTCAGTCACACTCTGCTTAGATACCCATGTGTCTTATTACTTTGATTATAAATTGTTATTTATGAGTCAAAAGCTCCTGGCTGGCTCACCAAGTTTTACTGTGTCCACTAAATAGCTTTTTCTTATAGGGTTAGGGTTATTGTTCATGCCTACACCCATTTAATAAGGGGTTATTAGATTTACCTTAGAAACTATGGAATTGCAGAGAAACAGAGGAACTAAAAGCCCAGTTCCCAGTTTCTTTTCTTTTCACCTGTGCCTTCTAATAGTGGCTTCCTGGAACTTGAGAGGTTTGAAGTCTTGTAAATTTAAAAGAGAAAAAGTTGATTATTTACTCAACACATATCTTGACTTACTATGTGTACAAGAGCTCTGTCTCAAAAGCAGCACAGATGTGGCTGACACTCATCTCTGGCATAAAGGAGTGTCTTTGATCTCTTTCGGAGAAGATAATGCTAACAGTGTGGGTATTTTCTTTTAAAAATCTCGATTATAATCAAACAAAAAGATATTATACCTGGTAGACTTCTCCTGATCGATCGTTTTTATTTTGGAGTACAATTTCGGATTATGAATGTCTATACTGGACCTGAGAGAACAAGGAAAATGTAGTTATTTATAAATCTGAAAGAAATAATTAATGTTGGATTTTAATACTGTCACTGAGGATAGTTATAAAATTGCTTGCACTCCTTTCCAAATTTCTTAAAGGAAAATTATGAAGTGATATCTGTAAAAATGGTTCTCTTTCAGATCTGTACAGAGTTTTAAATCCACAGCATCCATTGTTCCCTTTCAAGGGAACTTCAACGCTGCGTCAGCTGACGCTATGGGGAACACCTTCAGCGTGACTGCCTCTGAATCTCTGTATCAACTTAGACCACTCTTGATTGGGTTTAATCGAATGTGAAGCGGTTTTTGCAGTCCTTCCTCCCTGCCCGCGGATTAACCCCACCGGCAACTCACGTGCAGAGAGGATCCAGTTCCGAGGACCTGGATGTCCTGAGTGTGGAAGGTGGTGATATGGGTGGCTCGTCAGCCCAGTCACTGCAGCATGAGGAGCTGCTGGAGGTGATTTTCCCAAGAGAGGAAAATGGTGGTTAGGCTCAATATCGCCTGGCCAGCGGAGCGGCAGGACACTCATCGCCGGAGTAGCTCGGTAAGTGTTTCCTTCTAGCCACACCTCCACGCCCACGTCGGGACCTGCGGTTCTTCTGGATCTCCACACCGAGGTGTCAAAATCCTGGTCCAAGCCGTATTTTGCACGGTTTTCTAGCCCAACTGGTCGCCGGTCTGCTTCGATCAGTGGGTGCAAGGAGAATGGCTAGGGCGGGGAGACGGGCCTCACAGAAGAGGCCCTGACTCGAGCGTCGGGCCTCAGAGGGTGCCCCCCCCATCGGGGTTGAGCACATGGCTGCTCCCCCATTGTGCCCTTGGGAGCTCAGCCTTTTAACCCTGCCGCCGGTGGCGCTTCAGGGCATGGCGAGTTCCATGCAACCACTGCCTTTAGACCTGCACGGCTGTGCAGCAGTCAGGCCAGAGTTGCGTTCTCTACTGAGGCCTGTAGACGTTCCTTTCCGGTTAAATCCCACCGTTCCATCGCTTCGGGGTACCGCAGCTCTCACATTGCAGGTTCGGGGGGCGGTCAGGCATGTACATGCCGATCCTCGGGGATTTCCTGCCGCTGCAGCGCTTTCGGTAACCGAGGCCGCCACTCCAGGTCCCCCAGGCACCAGCCTCGAGCGGTTGGTTCACCTGAGTGACTCTTTTGCCCGCTTGAGAAGCTTGACCCGGCATGTCGCACTGAGATTGCGCACTGTCCGACAAGGTTACAAGCTTTGGTTCCGATCCACACCCCCATGATTCCGAGGAATCTTGGAAATAGTGATCGGCCAAGTACAAGCATAGGTGATGGAGCGAGAAATACATTCTCTCTTACAATACCTCAACAATGGTGCCATAAAACAAATCCCCACCTGAGGGATCCATACCAAGTTCTACAGCCGGTACTTCATAGTCCCGAGAGAGACGGTGGTTTACGTCCCATTTTAGATCTTCGTCACCTGAACCATTCTCTGAGGAGACTTAGGTTCCGGATGCTGACGATCCCTATGATTGTGAGTCTGATTCAGTCCGAGGACTGGTTCGTCACAATTGATCTACTTCCACGTCTCTATCATTCCGGGACACCGGAAGTTCCTGTTGTTTGCTTTCGGGGGCAAAGCTTACCAATATCTGGTGCTTCCCTTCGGCCTAGCACTCTCCCCTTGCACCTTCACGGAGTGTATGGACTCTGCCCTGGCTCTTCTCAGACTCCAGGAGATCTGCATCCTCAATTATTGGACGACTGGTTGATTTTATCCCAGTTTCGTCTCACGCGGTACGGCATCGAGATGTCGTACTTGCCCACTTGAGGTGCTTGAGGTTGAGGCTCAACACACGCTCGCTCCAACACAAAGGATTAACGTTCCTAGGAGTAGTGTGGGGCACAACTGTCTCCCGCACGCGTCGAGTCAATTCTGACTATGGTACTCAGGGTGCAGCTAGGCCGACATCTCAGTGCACTTCAGTTTCAAGAGACTGTTAGGCCTCATGGCCGCAGCATCCACCGTGATTCCGCTTGGATTGCGGCTCAAGGATGCCGGATTTTCCCCGAGGGGCAATCCTTTTCACCTGATCAAGGTTACACGCAAGTGCATGCGTGCCTTAGACAGGTGGAGACAACGGGTGTTCCTGACCTAGGGCCCAGTGCTGGGAATGGTGTTTCACCATCGCACACTTCGACGGACGCCTCCAGCACCGGAGGGGTCGCACAGCCCGAGGTTTGTGGTTGACCCCGCATCTATGGCACATAAATTGCCTGGAGATGCGAGCGGTCTTGTTGGCCATACGCCACTTTCTTCCAGACCTCAGGGGCCACCACGTGCTTGTCCACTGAGAGCCGACAACACAGTGGTGGTCTCCTACTTAAATCGACAAGGTGGTCTGAGGTTGCGCCCTCTGTGCAGACTGGCGCGCCAGATCCTTTTTGTGGTCCCAGGGAAAGTGGCTCTCTCTCAGAGCACTTTTCATACCTGGGTACCTCAATGTGGGGGCAGACATTCTGTCGAGGCAGGGGCTGAGGCCCGGGGAATGGAGACTGCACCCCGAGACGGTGCAGATGATATAGAGGAGATACGGCAGGGCACAAGTGGACCTGTTCGCGTCCTCAGACAATGCTCACTGCCTCCTCTGGTTCTCCCTTGTGTATCCAGCGCCCCTGGGGCTGGATGCCATGGCACAGCCGTGGCCGGGGCTACGAGGAAATTAAAGCTGTGGGTCTGGCCCCTGAGTGGGACCACCTCCGAGCTGCCGGTCTCTCTACCGAGGTAGTTGAGACCATCTTACACTCTAGAGCCCCCGCCAGGAGGAAACTGCATGCGCACAAATGAAAAATTTTCACTACATGGTGCCTGGAGCGCCATCTTGACCCAGTTCACTGCCCGATGGCTTCAGTGCTGGAGTTCCTCCATAGCCGGTTTTTGGCTGGACTCTTCCCCCGCTACACTTAAGGTGTATGTGGCTGCGTTCGCAGCATTCCACAGTTTGGTGGATGGCTGCTCGCTTGGGAAGCACCGCTTGTTACCAGTTTCCTTCATGGGACCTTGAGGATGAGGCCTCCGGTTCGAGTCAGAGTCCCTCCGTGGCTACCAAACACACTATTAGCAGGTGGATAGTTGAGGCTATCGTTTTGGCATAAGAGGTGCGCGGTTTGCCTTCACCTCTGTCGATAAGAGCTCACTCCACACGGGGTATGGCGTCCTCCAGAGCTTGGTGGTCGGGAACCCCCCTCTCCGATATAGGCGATGCTGCGGGATGGTCCTCGCCTCACACTTTTGTGAGATTTTACAGCCTAGACCGCTTAAATAATCCGGGATCTGTGGCTCTCTTGTCTTGAAGTGTGCCCTGCTGGCTTCACACTCTGACAGGCATCCCTTCAGCATAGCGGAGTTGGTACTGCGTTCCCCATAGCGTCAGCTGACGCAGCGTTGAAGTTCCCTTGAAAGGGAACGTACCAGGTTACGTATGTAAACATGGTTCCCTGATAGGGAACGAGACGCTGCGTCTCGCTGCCATACTTCCGGCCTGTGAGCGGCTTGCTTCAGTCGATCAGAAGGCTGACGATAACAGTGAAGCCGGCTCCCCTTATACTTCCGGTTCCGCCGGCGTACGTCCAATCAAGATTCGTCTAAGTTGATACAGAGATTCAGAGGCAGTCACGCTGAAGGCGTTCTCCATAGCGTCAGCTGACGCAGCGTCTCGTTCCCTGTCAGGGAACCATGGTTACATATGTAACCTGGTACGTTTTTATGCTAAAAACAAACCTAGAATAGACAGAATATATGTATCATCTCTTCAGTATGACACAGTCCTCAGTGAGTATTAAGATCATTTATTGGTCAAAGTACTGACAATTGGGCCAAGTGACACTGTCAATTTTCTCCCAGTTGAACTTGGTTGTTTGATAGCATCAGTAAAACCCATAGTTACAAACCTGGGTGTTAAAATGGATCGGTACTTAAATTTTGACGCACAAGTTAGAACCGTTGTCAAATCCAGCTTTTTTCAGCTAAGGCAGTTAGCCAAAGTCAAGCCTATAGTTTCTATACATGACTTTGAAATATTGATCCATGCCTTTATTATATCAAGACTGGACTATTGTAATGCACTCTATGCTGAGATCAGCCAGTCATCCCTCTCTTGTCTGCAGCTGGTGCAAAATGCTGCAGCTCGTCTTTTAACTGGTTCCCGAAAATATCACCACATCACCCCTATCTTAGCCTCCCTTCATTGGCTCCCGGTGCATTTTCGAATTGATTTTAAAATTCTTTTGTTTGTTTTTAAGAGGTTAACAAGTCGTGCTCCTCGGTATTTGTCCGAGCTGCTCCACCCTTATATCCCGTCTCGCTGTCTCAGGTCGACAGATGAGTGCTTGCTCACTGTCCCCAAGACAAAGAGAAAGCTAAGAGGTGACCATGCTTTTTCAGTTGCTGGCCCTAAACTGTGGAATGACCTGCCGCTGCACATTAAGCAGGGGGACTCACTTTCTGTTTTAAAATCACTTCTTAAAACACATTTTTCTCTTTGGCTTTTAACACAGTCTAGAGATGTTGACTTTTATTGCGACTGTGATTTATTGTATTTTTACCCTGTTTAAAAGTTCTTCTATTTTGTTATTTCTGCGTTCTATTTTTTGTCACTGTGCAGCACTTTGGCCAACTTTGTTGTTTTAATAGTGCTATATAAATAAATTACATTGAGATTCAGATTGAAAGTCTCTGTCCTGTGCTGTAATGACCGGAAAGGCTTCTGGAAAATGAATGTTAAATATCTGAATAATGTCTATTTCTTAAGTGAATTAAAAAGTTAAATTAATAAAGTAATAGATTTACGAGTTTTGGTGAAAGCAGATGTTTAACTGTGGGAGTTAGGCAGAGTGAAAGACTTTTTACATTAAAATGTCCTGAATTAAATTAGATAAAACATGAAGAGATATATAGTGCTGAATTGTAATGAAAAAAGATCAGAAAAAAGAGAAAATTTAATGTGTGAACTAAAGGTTAAATCGTCTCAGTAAGTAATTAATTATTTATTTAACATGCAGAAGCTGATCGGAAATGACGTCAGAGATAATGTAGCCCACTCCATCTCTGCCGATCAGAAAAGGAGACGCAGCAACTTTATCAAACGTGTGAATGATACCAGTGGTAATGTGTGTTTTAATGAAAGTGAGAAATGTCGTGTCGTCACAGAGAGCTGCTCCTGGATGTATGGGAGAATACCTTCTGATGATGACAACATCATATCCTTTTTAGATGTTGTTGTTCCTTATGAGCCAAGTCATTTGGCAGTTAGATAGCTGTAATTCTCCAAGTCCTGATGGCCTGCCAGCTGAGTTTTATAAACTGTGCTTTGATGACATCATCAACCTCTTAACCTCAGTTTTTAAAACTAGTATACTGTGTAATTCATTTAACCATGGTTTTATGTGTTTATTATATAAAAAAAGTGATGAAAAGGATTTAGATAATTATAGGCATTAACGATAATAAATGTAAATTCTAAAATATTAGCAAAAATAATAATAAATATACTCAATGATGTCCTAGACTTAATAATATAAAAAGAACAAACTTGAACTATAAAAGGTCGCCTTATGTGGGACAATCTGGGTCGTGGTCTGCTTTCATTTCATCATGGACGCCGAAGCTAGACTGCTACAAATACCTCTACCATCCTTTTTTGAAAGACAACAGGGACTCGGCGGGTGACGCCATTGGCGCACCTGAAGCCCGAGACTATAAGTAGATGAACTCCAGCTGCCAGCGTTCAGGTCTTTTTGTTTTCAGACGAATTTTGTGTGGCGTGTGAACGGGAGCTGGAAGTCAAGTAAGGTGACTTAGTTTTTCAACTGACAGCAAGTAAGAGAAAATCTAGCAATTGAAACTGGGCCAGCAGCTGGCAGCCGAGCGTTGTGTGTGTCTCCGTGCCCGATGGTAGATAAGGACTTATACACGTTTACTGCTTTGGAGTGCCAGCATTGCTTCCCCCGCGTGATCCCGAAGCGCTGTTGCCTCTTCAGTTTGCGCGTGGAATGTGTGGATTATGATCTCTTGGTCTGCGGACTTCTAATAACAAATCCGACAGGGCGCGTCACACATCTGCTTGCTCCGCCTTCCTTCCCGCATGTTACCCCTCGATCTCCGCCACCTTGGGTGTTTCGGGGGGGGGCAGCGGTCTCCAGCGACCTCCAGCGACAGGTTGCTTGTCCCGTGTCTAATCCTGCTATTTCCCAGGACGCAGGTTATTTAATATCCCCTCAACAGGAAGTGTTGAATCTATTACCACTATCATGAAATATGGCAGCATGGACACTTGGCACGTGATCTGTCACTAGAGCTACAAACTCTTCTGAGTAAAGGGGTCATAAATTGTTCCCGTTCTTCTTCTTCTTCTTTTCCTTTCGGCTGCTCCCTTTCAGAGGTCGCCACAGCGAATCATGCGCCTCCATCTAACCCTGTCCTCTGCATCATCTTCACTCACACCAATCTCCTTCTTCGTCTTCAACCAACAATAGTCCAATTTCCACCTGTACCCTGTAGGTCAACAGCACCGGTGGCGGTGGCACCCGGGCCCCGACCGATCCGGTATGGAAGTCATTGTCATGATTCGCATTTTTAATTTGGCATGTGTTTTACGTCGGATGCCCTTCCTGACACAACCCTCTGCATTTATCCAGACTTGGGACTGGCACATGAAGACACTGGCTTGTGCCCCCCTGCGGTTGCATTATAAATTGTTCCCGTTCCAGAAGGAGAATTGGGCAATTACAGGAGATGCTTCCTAGTTCCCCAGAAGGACGGGGGACAACAACCTGTCTTAGATATTTGGGGCTTGAACCTTTCGGTCACAGCACTCAAGTTCAAGATGTTTACTGTCAGATGGTCGTGTCGCAAACCAACATTGTGATTGGTTCATCACGATCGATTGACGCATATGTCCCCTATACTTCTCCCTCAGTTCCCCAGCTTCGCTGTGTCAGGATGCGATGGCTCATACATGGCCCGAGATGCGCCTGTATGCCTTCCCTCCAGTCACTCTGCTCCCGGAGGTTCTATCCAAGGTTTGCCAACACGGAACCGACCTCTTATTGATAGCGCCTCGTTGGCTGAACAGACTATGGTTTTCGGAGATAGAGTATCTCCACAAAGACTTGTACCAGGGAGGTCTGTGCTCACGCAATCTCCAGGATAGCGAGACAGATTTTCTCTGGGCCCAGGACAAGCTCTGGTCACTCGAGCAAGTGTACATTCCAGGGGCAACTGAATGTGGGAGCAGGCTTGCTCTCCAGACAGACTATAAGGATGGGCGAGTGGAACTCCACCCAGAGATTCAGTTAAATATGGATCAGACTTCACAGAGCGGAAGTCTGATCGCCTCTTGTCAGACAGCGCAATGTCCCCTCTACTTCTCTCTGAGTTTCCCAGCTCCCCTGGGTCTGGATACGATGGCTTATACATAGCCCATGATGCGCCTGTATGCCTCCCTCCAGTCGATCTGCTCCCAGAAGTTTTAACAAGGGTTGCCAACAAGGGTTCGACATCTTTAATGGCGCCTTGTTGGCCAAACGGAATATGGTTTTTGGAATTAGTGTCTCTCCTCAAAGGCTCCTCGGCGAGGAGGGACCATCCGTCTCAGGCGGAGATCATGATGTTCCATCCTGGGCCTGACCTGTGGAACTTTCATGTTGGCCCCTTTGGGCACCAGCTGAAAAGCATTGGGCTGTTGCCTGCAGTTACTGAAACCATTTTAAGTGCTAGGGTTTCCTCTACCAGGAAGCTGTATGCAGTAAATGGGGTGTATTTTCAGAAGGTTGACTGCCAGATTATGTCAGTTCTGGTTTTTCTGCAGAATGACTTGCTCATGGGTGCTTGCCCATCCACTCTCAGGGTTTAAGTGGTCGCTCTCTCGGCTTGCTGCGCCCCGGTGGATGGGGCGCCACTGGGGAGGCATCCTTTGTTGGTTGAGGCAGTTGAAGCCTCCCGTCAGAACCAAGATTCTTTCATGGGACTAAGCTTTAGTTTTTGAGGGTCTGGTTGAGACCAGGTTTGAACCTCTAGAGTCAGCGTTGGACAAGCTTCTGACTCTGAAGATGATTTTCCTAATGGCAATAACTTCCCTGAGGAGAATTGAGGACCTGAAGACTCTGTCGGTGTCATCACCCTGCTTAGATTTTGCCCCAGGTTGCCTACAAGGCACGTGGTCAGGCTTCGCCGAGAGGCTTAAGGGCCCAATCCACCAGGGGGGTCGCCTCTTCTACTGCTGTAGCAAGGGGTGTCCCCTTACAGAGTGTCTGTGATGCGGCGGGCTGGTCCTCCCCGCACACATTCATAAGTTTGTATAGTTTGGATGCTTATTCAACTCTGGGCTCCTGTGTCCTTGAGTTGGCATCCCAAGCTACTGTCTGAGGCCTCCTGCGCTTTGTGCACACCTACACATCATAGGGGGTTTGGACACCATTGGCACGGCGGCGTGGGTATTCCGTTCCCATATGCATACTGCGTGCAGCATCAAGTGAAGCTTTTGAAAGGGAACTCGGGGTTACTTGATTGCCTCGTACTTCAGGTGCGCTGGTGACGTCATCCGCCGAGGCTATACTTTCGCTTGAGTCAATTTCATTGACATTTTTAAACACACTTTTCATAGCCAGTCATGCAAAGACGTTCTCATATGCATACTGCATGCAGGTAACAGGGTTACAATCAAGTAACCCCGAAAGAGATTTCATTACTTTTCTCCATCAAGGACACGTAAGACCAGGTATAATTTTAAAAGCACCATACTAAGACATATGAAACATGGACTCCCTCCACTGGCTTCCTGTCCGCTTCAGGATTGATTTTTATGGGCACCAGGTCAATGTGACAAACTGAAAATATCGAGAGTATGTCCATCTTGCAAATGTAGAATGGCTCTGCAGTCAAGATATAATTAAATATACTACAATTTCATCAGTTTAATAATAATTTATGTAGTATGATTTTCTGTTGTTAATCTATTCTGTACTTATGACATTTATTGCATGTCTGTCCTTCCTGGGAGAGCGATCCCTCCTCTGATGCTCTTCCTGAGGTTTCTATAATTTTTTTCCCTGTTGAAAGGGTTTTTGTTTTTGGGTAGTTTTTTCTGAGTCAAATCGAGGGTCTAAGGACAGAGGGTGTTGTATGTTACAGATTGTAAAGCCCTTTGAGGCAAAATTGTGATTTACGATATTGGGCTATATAAATAGAATTGAATCATTTCCCTCACGGATTGGGGAATCTTTAAAAAACAAAACACCAATTTCAGGTTAAAATGCTTCTAACGTGTTACTGAGATTGTAACGGGTATAACATGACCGAAATTTAATTATTAATGCGTTATTTTACTGCGTTACAGCAAAAGCAATACTGTAATTGCGTTACATTTAACATGTAACGTGTTACTCCCAACACTGGTCCCCAAAAGTAAGGCAAGTCCCCACAATATGCCTGTTTAAACAGCTTCATGTCTTCACAATATGAGTAATACATATCCATATACACACGCTCACACAGAGGTCATTTTGAGTTCTCTCCCATCCAGTCGGCTCCTGGGCTATTGATAAAAACTTATTGTGCAGCCGGCCATTGTGAATTGTTGATAAGTCTTGACGGAAGTTCTGGTGGCAACATCATTTTCTTGATGACAGCTCACACAGACACTGTCCCATTCTCTGCTTTTCTTTTTATTTCTTTTTTTAAAGCTTCCATCCTTCAAGGAGCAAGCCACAATCTATACGAAATGGCTGCACAGATGAAATACAACACAATACAAATGTGTATGCATTTTGGTTTGTGTATGTTTTGACATTTGTGTTTTTTTCCTCTCAATTGTCTTTCCTTTCCATTAATCAGCATTAGCGGATTCTATGATTAGTTCTGAATGAAGGGAGATGAATTGTTGTGCCTAATTTCGGCATCAGATTCCATTGAGACCAGGCTTCTCTCATGGCGAACCATGAGCACTGCTAGAATCTCAATCTACCATCGTGAAAAGGGCTCATATTTGAGCACAGACTTAATTTTCTGACTCAGTGCTCCAGGTTCCAAATGTTATAGATGGGGCTGGGGTGTAGTGGGGTGCACAAAGAAGGATCCTGCTGAATGGTGGAACACAGAATATATGTATTGGGTGCTTCACATTTTGAGATAATTGAGCATATGCTGTGAAAACATAACCCACTGAAGTATTATGCTGTGTCTTTGCTACAATTAGATTTTTTTTATACCAATACATGTATTAAGTTTCATTTTACAAATCTACTAAGTCTAAAATGTAGTCAGAATTGAAGTCACTGAGTTACATCCCAGCTTGCATATGATCACATTGCAAAACCTGCTAAATTAAACTTTGTAATGCTATATTTAATCACTTAACATCTAGTTCCCTTTAATCTCCCATTTAAATGACTTTACTTTTGGAAAAATACTCTTATTTTACATTGACTGACAGTGTCACATTTATCATATAGTTTAAATTAAGTGCTTTTCAGCTCTTCAGTGATGCTACATGCTACACCCAAGAACCCATGCTTCTAGCAAAAAATGAGTTTTTACTTGAAGAGGTTAAAATGTAGTGAAACCTTACCTCTGACCAATTACGCCATTAAATACAGACAAATACATAATAATCAACACACTTATCCATTCAGGGTTGAGTACAATTGTTTCCTGGTGACCACTACAAGCCCTGCTGCCTTTGGCCGCCATTCCAATATCAACCATTTACAAATAATAGCTCTAAATGTACATTATAGCACCATGTCCTTCAACACAAGGTACTATATTCACCAGCATTCAACGTCCCATAGTATTGGTGATTTTGAATGTCATGTTTGTAAAGCCGATGGTTCCTTTACGGGTTGAGGAGATTCTTCAACTTTTAAAATTGAATAAACTATTAAAAACTCTCTTGGATCAGCTGGAAAATGCATCATCAAAAAGTTGAAAACAGGGCTGTCTTTCTGAGCTCATTAAAAGTTTACTTTTTAGAGATACGTGGTTCTCACAGTACAGTAATACTGCACACACATACTAATGCATTAATGTAGAGAGAGACCTCCTTGAAGAGGTGGTCTCGGTACGCTTTCAAACAAACTCTGGAGCGGTTCGTTTGTAGTGAGAATGTGATCCGACCTCAAACTGACCCAACTGCAAAAAATACTGATCACTTTTGGACTAAACCAACTGCTGTAGTCATATTTTCAGAAGATGAGCGTGTCAGAGTTAAGAAGAATGAATCCACGCCACCGCTTGAAGTGACGAGTGATGCGCGCTCGCTGTTTGCAGTGCATATTTAGAACGTCTGCGCTTCATTATAGAAATGTATTGTTTGTATATTGTGGTGTGTACAACCAATGTAATAGATTATGGCCAGGGACAAAACCAGCCTGCACAGTCGTCTCTCCATAGTTGCGTTCTCTCCATGTTGTTTGCTGGCTTTTCCTCTTCTTTTGGAATTTTCCCGAACGTAAATTCTGACCAATTGAATAGCAGTTTAGGATACATGCCATGGCCAATGAGTGATGGGGATGTTGTCATGTGACTGCATTTTGGTTAATTTCAACTGGTTCGGACCAAAGCTATCAGTGTGGTGTAAAAAGGAACAAAAAAAGCTGAAAAATGCTACAATGTGTAATTGTTTGCCCTTGGTTCAGAACAAATGAACCGAACTAGAGGTTTGAAAGCACCCTATAGTTAGGGCTGGCTCAGGTGAGTCCTGAACCATACCTTAGTTATGCTGCTATAGGCCTAGACTGCCGGGGGACTTCCCAGGATGCACCTCTCTCTTCACCTCTCTCCTCCTCTCCATCCGTATGCATTCTCATCTCATAAATGCATGTTACTAACTTGACTTCATCTCTCTCCTGTACTTTTGTGCTTTCTCGTCCCTCTGTGTGGGCGGCTGTGGCTTGGTGGCAGAGCGGGTCCTCTACCAATGGGAAGGTTGGCGGTTTGATGCCGGCTTCCCCCATCCATGTGTCAAAGTATCCTTGAGCAAGATAGTGAATCCCAAATTGCTCCTGAAGCTGTGCCTTCGGTGTGTGCGTGTGTGTGAATGATTAGTTTAATTTGTACTGATGGGCTCAGCGTATAAATGTGTGTGTATGGGTAAATGTGATATGTAGTGTGAAAGCGCTTTGAGTTGTCGTACAACTAGAAAGTTCTACAAGTTCAGTCCATTTACATTCTTCCCTCTTACTGTCACTTTCAGCAGGTATTTCAGCCTCCAGAAATGTATTTGGCTCTGTGACTATGGCGAACGGCTGGGGCAGTGCTGCTGTGTCTACGGTGGAGCTGCTCATTTGTCCGTCTGGACCCATCATGGGCCCTCCGTAATGCCAGAGCAGCCTACTACTCATCACTAATAGAGGAAAATAAGAACAACCCCAGGTTTCTTTTCAGCACTGTAGCCA
>CM022492.1:2288093-2467744 GCA_011952105.1 Coreoperca whiteheadi | reverse complement strand
AACAGACCACAAAAAGTAGACCTGATCTTACAGATCAGCCACTGTGTAAGGGCGAGGTGGGCAAGAAAAAATGAACTAGGAAAAACACAGACAGGATATGCTGTAGTCACTCAGACGAAAGTATTAAAAGCAGAGCAATTGCCTTCACATTACTCAGCTCAAGCAGCAGAAATAGTTGCACTCACAGAGGCTTGTAAACTAATGACAGGCAAAGAAGTATCTATATACACAGATAGCCAATATGCATTCGCTAAAGTACACACATTTGCACAATATTGGCAGAACAGAGGCATGATAACCTCTACAGTCAAGACAGTAACACATGCAGATCTCCTAGCTAACTTATTGCAGGCAGTCAAGTTACCCAAGCGCCTCGCCGTATGCAAATGCGCTGCCCATACTTCAGGGACAGATCATGTATCGCTCGGAAACGCCTTTGCAGACAAAACAGCTAAACAAGCCGCAAAAGGCCAGATTCATGTTTTCACATTGACTCCTGATGATGTGTTAAACGACACTATACTTAAAGACATGCAACAACAGGCACCACAAAAAGAAAAAGACTTGTGGCAGAAACATGGTGCACAGCTTCTAAAGGATATCTATGTATGACCAAACAAGAAACCCATCCTTCCACATAACCTATACAAATGGGCTGCTGTATTGAGCCATGGTGTAACACATGTCTCAACAGGATAAACCAACATTATACAACCTATGGATTTAACTCTTATTCAAAAAAATTTTGTAGAGCATGTCTGATATGTGCCAAACATAATCCACAGGGTAATTTAAGACCTAGAAGAGGACGGTTTCCTTTACCACAATATCCGTTCCAAACTATACACATGGATTTTATAGAATTGAATCAGAGTGAAGGTAAAAAGTATTGTTTGGTCATTATAGATGCGTTTTCCAAATGGATAGAGCTTTATCCAACAAAACATCCAGATGCCTTAACGGTAGCAAAGGCTCTATGTAAAGATATAATACCTAGATATGGTATTCCTGAGAAAATATACAGTGATAATGGAGCTCACTTTGTAAATCAACTCATTAAAAAAATAGGAATAATGTTTCACATAGACTTAAAAAACCATTGTGCGTATCATCCTCAAAGTGCTGGACTGGTGGAACGAATGAATGGCACTATAAAAAACCACTTAAAGAAATATATTGAGGAAACAAAGAGACCATGCACCCAATGTGTAGACCTAGTAAAAATTTATATAAACATCACTAGTACGTCCGGATTGACACCATATGAAACTTTGTTTGGAAGACCATACAGGTTACCACAGTTTAAGAATCAGTGGGAAACGGATGATGAGACCAATTTAGCTGACTACATGAGGAAAATGCTAGAAAAACAACAGGAAAAACAAACTGATGAAAATCCTTCTGTTTCTCAACAGGAGATCCAGTTAGTGGAACCAGGAGATTGGGTGCTGATTTGGAGCATTAAGAAAAAACATTGGCATTCTCCTAGGTGGGAAGGGCCCTACCAGGTGCTGTTGAACACCCCTACCTACTTGGGTACATCTCACACACTGTAAAAAGGTCATCTCGTCTGACAACTCCGCTGAGAAAGGTGAATCACAGTCTGATAATAGGGTGGACTCAAACGTGTAGAGTTTGAGTAGACCTGAAAGTCAGTGAAGTCTTTCCAAGGCACCAGACTCGTAGAGGAGGGTCTCAGAGGAGATGACGCCCAGATGGATTAAAGATGCCATTACGTGCTGGGGGGTGACCATAGTGTTCATATTGATTTTCCTACTCACCTGGTATTTATGGGAAGTTCCAGATAAATCCCATAATGACACCCACATTCAACCACGTAACACCACTTCAAACAAAGCGAAGTCTCACCAACCAGACATGGTTTGAATGGCTGAAAGCAACAACAGGAATCGGAAGAGGAAATAACTGGCTCCTCCTATCAGAACAAGCAGCAAATATGACAAAACGAGACTGTGTTGTCTGTATGGGCCCCAGACCACTGTTGAAGGTGGTGCCTGCCCCTGTTCTTGTTGAATGTTTAAATACAGCAATGAATAAACTAGAGGTAGACGCCCAGGAAATGATAAATTGTTCTATCCAAATGATTCGTAAAAACATGGAAGTAAATTGGACGCGAGACTTTCCTGTCACTACACCACAAAAGAAATTACCAGTATTCTACACGCAGGTAGCAAGAGGTAATTTTACGTGCCTCAACTTGACCGGAAATGGTCCCAAGCACAGGAGCCTAACTGATGATTGGTGCAAGAGTACGTTGATTTTTAATACTTTCAAATTTGAATCATACGCTAGGGCTGACATCTGGTGGTGGTGCGGAGATGAGAGATTGTTTGATAGACTGCCCAGAAATGTGACCGGATACTTTGCTTTAGTGACGCTGCTACTGCCCGTAGAGGTTTATCCTATGTCAGCAGATGAGCTGCTTAAACAGATGACGAGTACCTTACTACACCAATGGCAGCAAAGACGTAAACGATCTGCCTTATGGTTGACTGAATCAGATCCTACTTATATTGACGCTATAGGTGTGCCTCGTGGTGTTCCTGATGAGTATAAATTAGTTGATCAGGTGGCAGCAGGTTTTGAGTCCTCCTTCTGTTGGTGGTGTACGATTAACAAGAATGTAGACAGAATCGATTACATCCACTACAACGTACAAAAATTAGGTAATCCGACACAAAATGGGTTTGAGGCTGTTCATGGGCAACTCTCTTCCACCTCTCTAATGGCGTTCCAAAACAGGATTGCGTTGGACATGTTGTTGGCTGAGAAAGGCGGAGTGTGTGCTATGTTCGGAGAACAATGCTGCACATTCATTCCCAACAACACAGCTGCAGACGGCAGCCTCACCAAAGCCATCGAAGGCTTGAGGTCCCTGAATGGGAAAATGAAAGCCCACTCTGGTGTTGATACCACTATGTGGGACTCATGGATGGATGCGTTTGGAAGATACCGGACCCTGGTGTCCTCTATTTTAATATCTCTAGCAGTATTTGCTGCAATACTAACCTTGTGTGGATGTTGTTGTATTCCTTGCCTGCGTTCTTTGTCTACTCGTCTCATTACCACAGCAATTACTCCCATGGAGGACCGCCTGTCCCAGCTGTATCCATTATTGCAACACCAAAATAACAACAACGACGACGACACTGATTATGACTACACACCTGGCCTCCTGGACCTATTCCCTGACCCAGGTGACTATGAGTCACCCCTGTAAGTGATCCACTTTTCCCCTGAGTGTAAACAGGTTTGTCTCATAAAAATGACCTTACAGCTGAAAATCTGAAAAGAAGTGGCTGACTATAAGTGAGTAGAGAATTTGAGCAAATATGTGATAAACAGGAGGGAAATGTTGGAATAAATGTACATAGTTTTCTCATATTTACTCTTTTATGTCTTTTCCATAACTAATGTGTGCATGTAGTCTTTGTGTGTGAAGTTGTTTTCAGATGGCGGATGGAGTGTCTGCATTACAGTAGGCATGGGAGAATCTTTCCAAAACAGGAGTTGCGCTCTCAGTACAAGGAGCTACTCCCAGAGATAACCACACGGAAATCAAAGCATGTTCAAGGACAACTGAATTCCTGAGAATGATGTAGCGCCACATTTAGATGTAGCGTGCATGTAACCAGGGTCACCTAATTCTAATAAATTGGAGGAGGCGGCGAGATGTTTTCAGAGCGGTAGGAGATTGTAACTGAAACCATCTCTGTCCGTTCTCTTCTAGAGTAAAATTGCAATAACGACTCTTGTCTTTCTTTCCTTGTGTATGATTTAAATGTTTTAGGTGCTTTGAACCTGACACTATTCATACTAAGTATGATGGTCAAATTGAGTATGTAGTGTGTTCCAGCTGCATAGTATGTGGATTTTGTGTATGCGAGAAGAATTTCTGAGTATGCACCATGAGCTTACTGGTCATACTCAACCGCCCCAAAATGCAAAGTGTCAATTCAGACTGCACAATGGCGATCATGTGATGCTGTCACATGACTGTCTTGGTTGAGTATACTTAAGTGTGAACAGTTGGCTGGTAATGGCATACTTAATAGTTCATTTAGTAGGCATTGATTGAGTATCTAGTAGGCGGTACTTCAGAATGCGATTTTGAATACAGCCAGACCCAGGCATGATGTGATGCCACCATTCTCGGTCTGTTCCACCTCCCCCTCAACCTAGCCGCGATGGGTGCTGAGCTCCAGGTGCCATTGCTCTTGGGATCCTAGAAACACAACTGTTAGATTATACTTTCTCTAAAATATATTTCCCAAGATGAAAGCCTAAAATTTGTGATGTTTCAACTCAGGGCAACAACAACCTTGAGCTATAGACAGATCACTGCAGACATTTTCACTCTTCAGGCATGGAAGAATTTTCCGTTTTTTCTGCTCTTGAAGCTAAATACTCATTAACAAAAGGTAGATTACATTCCGTTTTTGGAGTGCATAGATTATTCTACATATGTAGAAATCTTATGAATTTAGAGATTTGTCTACATATTAAAAAATAAGAGCACACACAAACTGATACATTTTTACCACACACATCTGCAAACAGTTTTCCCACAATATTGGCCTCATACTAGATATAAATATTATGAGGCTGTATACCATGACCATTATTTATCTTGTGATGATTAGAAATTGGTTCTCATAAGGTGACACAGCATGAGATGGGAGCAGGATGTTTTTCATTGATGATTATGATTGTTTTTTTATAGAGCTGCCCGTACATCAGTTGCAAACATCCTAAATGTGATCCTGATGTTAAAACAACATGCTCTGCTGTTGATATTGACCAGAAGTTGGCCCCGGCCCATCCTTGGCACTCCATAAATCACATTAACTAGGATCCCTCGCTCAGGGGAGTGCAGGCCCTGAGCAGGGCACTGGAGACACATTTAACAGTGACACACTCATTAGGTCACAGAGTTCAGACACTCTGCGTTCGTTACCGGCCACTTCGTCCCTGTAATGGACACTGGAGCATTTGCAGGGTAGGTGGGAGGAATTTGGGGGATGGACATGTGTCATCAATTTGCTGAGGCGTGTTCCAATGGGAGCACTGGAGCTGTCTGAGATGTGATTGGAGGATGACCTTGAAGGGGTTGTTGGTGTTTTGGGGAGGAAAGTGAGATTAATACAGAGCTGTTAAAGTTTGAGCCTTCCATAGATCTCTTTTCCTGGCTCCCTTTAATTTTGCCGTGTTTGGCTTACTCTCTTTCCCTTCTTTCTTCTCTCTCTCTGTTTCCCTGATTGATGGCAAAACCTGGAAGTCCAGTATGTTCAAAAACACTCCTCACCTCCTGCAAACTTCCAGCCAACCCGCTCACAGATGAAAACCTGCAAACATAAAGCAGACATGGCTCAGTTAATAGTCTTCAAGTTGAGCTCTTCAGAGCTTTCTCATGTTGATCAAGTTAACTAACTCATCTAATGAACCTCGAAGAATAGCTTTGGTTGGCCAAGGCTTGTGCAGTGATTTATGATTGGCCAGTGTGGTATCCGGCAGTGATCCATCATGGTTGGAGATTGGGATCATTGAGATGAATGCATCTGCTCCGGATTCATTCATTATCTCAGCGCTAGGATTTATGCTCGACCCATCATCTTCAGTTACACCAGCACTTCAACACCATCAACATTTTCATGGGCCGTGATGAATACTCATCATTGGAGTGATTTCTAATTGCTCTTATCAGAGTTAATTGAACATTGTTGATGAGAGTAGGTTTTCATGGGGGCATTTTGACATCAAATTGTTCTTTGGAGCTTATGTTATTACTATTATTCTCTATGAATATGCATGCAATGGTAATTTTAGATTTATAGGCTGTTTTCAAGCTTAAATGTGAGAATGCATCCTAGCCTAAATATATTTATTTACCAGATAGGGCCAGTCTTTAGTTCTAATCAGTGTAGTCACAGCTGAAGCTGAAAAATACCTAATAGGTGGACATCAGTGATGGGATATCAGTACACAATATAAAATGACTACCCATACTGATACTTAAGATGTAATTTAAATATTTCAACAGTCAGTCATTTTCTACCGCTTGTTCACGTTCGGGGTCGCGGGTGACTGGAGCCTATTACAGTGGCTTCGGGCCTTAGACGGGGTACACCCTGGACAGTCGCACACATTCATCCACTAGGGACAATTTAGAGTCACCAATTAACCTAATACATGTCTTTGGAGGGAGAAACCTGGAGAAAACCCACGGTAACACGGGGAGGACATGCAGACTCCACCCAGGGAGGTCGTGGTCTTGTCTGGGATTCGTACTTATTGGGAGGCGGGGGCGCTAACCGCTCTGCCACCGTGCACCCATATTTCAACAGTACTTTCACTATTGCACCATCAAAACCATCTTTCAAATGAATTTTGTTAATCTCATTAAACCATCTGTCTGTTCTCATGTCTGCACTTCTACTTACTGCTTGTTTTTTTTATTACTGATTGTTGGTCAGTTTTTAACATTGCTGCCTCACAAAATGCCTAACAAACACCTCGTAGTTGTTCTAAAATCAGTGAAAACTGTTTCATCTTCTGGTCTTCTACTTAATTATTGCACATTTAAAGGTCGCATTAAATTTTGTGGAATGTAGGTATATTTATGTAGGTAGCCATTTTCTGCTGCTTTGAGAACTTGCTTCCATAATCCTCAAGACAGTTGGCCAACCGAGGAAGAAAAAAAACAGAAGGAATGAAGCAAAGTATCAATCATTTAGACTGTCAGAGAACAAGGGTCTCAGTAATGACCACACACACAAACACATAAAATGCTGTAGTTCAACTGCCCACTGTGCACCACAGCCATAGGTCTCTGGGACTTTCATAATGGGTGTCACCTAAAGACAAAACAAGGTAACCTTTGCAAAAATGCAGCTTATCGTAACTACCCCACATACTTTTCCACCTCTACCCGTCCTGCTGCTGCCCCTCTCCTCCCTGGACAAACACCTTACTAACACACTTTAGGGTATATTTTTCTTTAATTTTGTTTATATATGTACACCTGTAGTAGCTGAGGCAGAAATCTGCCATTTCCAAGCATGAGTAAATGTCCATGTTTGTGTAGACTTAAATATATGAGGAACACAGCCTGATAATCTCTACACAAAGAGACAAATATCTAACTGACCAAACCACTAAGTGTACTTTTACCCACTAAAATAATCATATGTGAAATAAACAGTGTGAGTCAACAAGTTTCAACAGAAGAAATTACAACTGTATGAAAGCCTGGGTCTGTATTTTGATTGATTATGAAGATACATCTACTGCTCATCTGTACCACATGGGCCCTGCTTTTTCAAGTGTTTTCACTGTCAATCATTCTGTGTCTGACCCAGGGGCAGACTGGCAACTAAAGGCAGCCCGGGAATTTGTTGTCAAGTGGCCCCAATTTAAAACACCAAATTCAAACTAACCCAACATGATTTTTTGATCAACAAATCATTAATTAAAAAGAAACACAATATGTAAATTGTATTGTGCGAGTTAGGCTAATATATAAAATGATGAAACACATTTTCCATGGGTTTCCTCCTTATGTTTGTGTGTACAGAAAGAAAAAATGCACAATTCTCTGACTCTGCATCTGAAATTTCCAGATGACTGATAATTAGTTGTATTCAATCAAGACCACATAAGAGAAAACACATCAGAATCAGAATCAGAATCACTTTTATTCATCCCCAAGGGGAATTCTTTTTGTTACAGACATGCAACCGACCAGTAGAAGACAATAGAAGTTTTAAGTAAAATACAATAAAGAAAAATACAATAAATATAAAATACATTAAGATAAAAGTGTAGTATTATCAATTAAACCCCCGATTTACATTGTACCTTAAATATAATCTATAAATATCCATCACAATCTATTTACATTGTTCACATGATCATGTACATGTAGGTTTACAAGTGGAAAGTAATGGAAACTTAATATTGCACAGTAGGCAGTGTATTGCACAGTGACTCTACAAGCGGATTTTATAGCACAGAGTTTAGAAGTTTGATGGCGACAGGCAGGAAAGATTTCCTGTGTCTCTCGGCAGTGCAGTGTGGCAGTTACAGTCTATTGCTGAACGAGCTCCTGCAGATGACCAGCACTTTGTGGCGCCAGACGGAGTATCCTGAATAACCCCACCATTTTTAAATAGTTTGGCCAGAGATTGCGTGATATACCCATTACTATTATGGCAACTCGGAAGAATATGCTGTGGTCAAACGGAAAAACGTTTGTCTTCTTGCTGTGAGAAACAGCCACATCACGAGGATCAAAAACAGCATACACTCGATTTCCTCCATTGTCCTGTGTGTGTGGGCAACAGGTGTGTGTCGTGTAGAAGATTACGTCACGGCAGTTTCCTGCCACGTCGGTATGACGACCAGGTACTATTATGGAGGTACTAGCTGCAATGGAAAATGGAGTGAAAAGCGAGCCGAGGCGAGACGAGATGAGTCGAGCTGGTACTGGTAATGGAAAAGCGCCATTACAACTGAGGCAGCTCGGCATGTCCAATCGGGAGGAGGCCCCGGGGAAGACCTAAGACACGCTGGAGGAGACTATGTCTCTCAGCTGGCCTGGGAATGCCTTAGCAGTCCCCCAGAAGAGCTGGAGGAAGTGTCTAGGGAGAGGGAAGTCTGGGCTTCTCTGCTCAGACTGCTGCCCCGCGACCCGGCCCCGGGTAAGGCGGAAGAAAATGGATGGATAGTCTAAGCTTGAGATAGGCAAATACATATGGTAAATGGACTGTACTTGTATAGCGCCTTTCTAGTCTTTCTGACTACTCAAAGCGCTTTTACACTACATCTGTTAGGAGTTGACGAGGTAAGGAGGACCCAAATGCAGAAAATGCTTGGGGAGTGGAGTCTTTATTGTTGCTTACCAGCGAACAGGCGAACTTGGAAAACAGACAGGAAACCAGAAAACCAGGAACATGCCAAGAATCCACGATGAAGAAGAAACACGGATGAGAAGAACATGGGAACGAAACAAACAAAGGTGAACACAATCAGGGAATCAGGGACAGGAAGTAAAGTCAGACGGAGACAGGGGAACAGACACCTACCAAAATAAAACAGGAATAACCAGACTAAATGCCAAAACATGAACTAAACGGACAATTTCAAAATAAGACATGAACTAACACAAGACACTCAGAGAACTAAAGCAGTCCAGAGACAGACGGTAAAAACAAAACACACTCCAAAAACCCCAACATATACACTGAAGAACCCACAACATAACAACATCACATTCACCCCATTCACACTCACTCACACATATGTGACATATGTGGTGTACTATGTAACACTTGCCATTCATTCTATTTCTTGAAATTCAACAATACATAACTTGAATGAAGTAGTCCAACCTGATCATATGAATGATGTATTGCGCTATAGTGCACCTGTAATTGTGCGGGTTCGTGCTCCCTCCCCCTCCATCCTTTCCCTTTCTTTTTCATAGCCATGTTCACTTGTAGAGTAAATCATTTTTATAGCTGGGCTGGCTATCAAAAATTATGTACCTTATAGGCTATAATATGAAAAAGAATTGATGAGGTAAATCTCTAGTCTAGAGGTAAATTATCAAATGTACATGTTTATTTTACCCATTTAGAGTCAAAGATGATGACCTTTTTTTTGTGCTTTCGAGAAATTTATTGCAAACTTCTCTAAACGTTTGTGTTGTGAGTATGACTAGTTAAACTTTGGAAATGATCAATCCTGCAGCGAGACATTTAGTTGTTTAGTTAGTGGGGTGCACGGTGGCAGAGCGGTTAGCGCCTCTGCCTCCCAATAAAGAGATCATCGGTTTGAATCCCGGACCAGACCACGACCTCCCTGGGTTGAGTCTGCATGTCCTCCCTGTGTTACCGTGGGTTTTCTCTGGGTTCTCCGGTTTCCTCCCACCGTCCAAAGACATGCATTAGGTTAATTAGTGACTCTAAATTGCCCCTAGTGGATGAATGTGTGCGTGTATTGTTGTCTGTCTATGTGTCAGCCCTGCGATGAGTTTGCCACTGTCCAGGGTGTACCCCGCCTAAGGCCCGAAGCCACTGGGATAGGCTCCAGTCACCCGCGACCCCGAACGGGAACAAGCGGTAGAAAATGAATGAATGAATGTTTAGTTAGTTCATTTAGCTAGTTCACAGCACACAGCATTTAAGCAGGACAGAGCACCTGATCCCTTCTCAATCCTCTTTGATGTTTCGGCCTCTTTGTCACTGTCCTCATCATCACCTGCAGACATCTTACGCCAATTGGAGGTCACTAAAATTAATGTTGAGTCGCTGTGTACATATGCAAAGACGATGTCGGACTCCATAGTTTTCTCTGGGCCCCTGCCAAATCTGACCAGTGATGACATGTTTAGCCGCATGTCTTCATTCCGTCGCTGGCTGTCGAGGTGGTGTCCAGCAAACGATGTGGGCTTCGTAGATAATTGGCGGAATCTCTGGGGAAGACCTGGTCTGATTAGGAGAGACGGCATTCATCCAACTTTGGATGGTGCAGCTCTCATATCTAGAAATCTGGCCGAGTTTATTAATGGACCTAAACCATGACAACCCAGAGTTGAGACCAGGAGGCAGAGTTGCAGTCCTACACGCTTCTCTGCGCTTCCAGAGCAGTTACCCACCCATAATCCCATAATGACGGTGTTTGCCCCCCGGCCACTGAAATTTATAAAATCAAAAGCTAACAGAAGAGGAGTTATACATAATAATTAAAAAAAAATTATCACAACAGAAATAGCACCTCAAAATAAGAGAATTTAATGTGGACTCCCAAACATCAGATCTCTGTCATCTAAAGCTGTAAGTAAATGATCTGATATCAGATTATCACATTGATTTATTTTGTCTGACTGAAACCTGGCTGGGTCATGAAGAATATGTTAGCCTAAATGAATCCACTCCGCCCAGTCATATTAATACTCACATTCCTCGAGGCACCGGCCGAGGAGGTGGAGTTGCAGTCATCTTTGACTCAAGCCTATTAATCAACCCTAAACCTAAACTAAATTATAACTCATTCGAAAGCCTTGTTCTAAGTCTTTCACATCCAACCTGGAAAACACGACAGCCAATCCTATTTGTTATAGTGTACTGCGCTCCTGGTCCTTATTCAGAGTTTTTATCTGAATTCTCAGAATTTCTATCAGGTTTAGTCCTTAAAACAGATAAGCAATTATTGTAGGTGATTTTAATATTCATGTGGGCGTTGAAAATGATAGCCTTAGTACTGCGTTTATCTCATTATTAGACTCGATTGGCTTCTTTCAGAGTGTACATAAACCCACTCACTTTTTTGGCCACACCCTCGACCTTGTTATGGTATACGGCATTGAAATTGAACATCTAACAGTATTTCCACAGAATCCTTCACTATCAGACCATTATTTAATAACTTTTGAACTCCTATTACTGGAGTACACACCAGTAGTCAAATACTACTACAGTAGATGTCTATCTGACAGTGCTGTAGCTAAATTTAAGGAAGAAATTCCATCTGTATTTAACTCAATGCTGTCTTAACATAACAGAGGACTCTTATGCAAATTTCAGTCCGTCCCAAATTGATCATCTTGTTGATAGTGCTGCAGGGTCACTGCGAACGACACTTGATTCTGTTGCTCCTCTTAATAAAACAAAAAAGGGTAACTCCATGGTATAACGCTGAAACCCGCAAATTAAAGCAAACATCACGAAAACTTGAAAGAAAATGGCGTTCCAACTATCTAGGAGAATCTTGTTTAGCCTGGCAAGATAGTCTTAAAATATATAAGAAGGCCCTCCGTAATGCCAGAGCAGCCTACTACTCATCACTAATAGAGGAAAATAAGAACAACCCCAGGTTTCTTTTCAGCACTGTAGCCAGGCTGACAGAGAGCCACAGCTCCATTGAGCCATGTATTCCTGTAGCCCTCAGCAGTAACGACTTCATGAGCTTCTTTAATGATAAAATTTTGACTATTAGAGAGAAAATGAATCACGTCCTGCATTCAGCTGGTGCCAACCGATTTTCAAGCATAGAGGCGTTGGAGGGAGCTGTGAAACCTGATGTGTACTTGGACTGCTTCTCTCCTGTCGACCTTATTCAACTAACGTCGACAATTTCTTCATCTAAGCCTTCGACCTGTCTCTTAGACCCAATTCCAACTAGGCTGCTTAAAGATGTTCTACCATTAGTTAGTACGTCTTTTGTAGATATGATCAATTTGTCATTACTGACAGGTTATGTACCACAGTCTTTTAAAGTAGCTGTTATTAAACCTCTCCTTAAAAAGCCCACACTCGATCCAGGGGTTTTAGCCAACTATAGACCTATATCTAACCTTCCCTTTATCTCTAAGATCATTGAAAAAACTTTTGCTAATCAGTTATGTGACTTTCTAAATAACAATAGTATATTTGAGGATTTCCAGTCAGGTTTTAGAGTGCATCATAGCACAGAAACTGCACTGGTGAAAATTACAAATGAGCTTTTAATTGCATCAGACAATGGACTTGTCTCTGTACTTGTCTTGCTAGATCTTAGTGCTGCATTCGATACCATTGACCATCAAATTCTATTACAGAGACTAGAACATTTAATTGGAATTAAAGCAACCGCGTTAAGCTGGTTTAAATCCTATCTATCAGACTGATCTCAGTTTGTTTATGTTAACGATGAATCATCCGAGCACACCAAAGTTAGTCACAGAGTTGCGCACGGTTCTGTGCTTGGACCACTTCTATTTACTTTATATATGCTTCCTTTGGGCAATATTATTAGAAAGCACTCCATAAAGTTTCATTCTTATGCAGATGATACCCAGTTATATTTATCGATTAAGCCGGATGAAACTGATCAGTTAGTTAAACTTCAATCATGCCTTAAGGACATAAAAATCTGGATGACCAGAAATTTTCTGATGTTAAACTCGGACAAAACGGAAGTTATTGTACTTGGCCCCGAACGCCTCCGAGACTCACTGTCGGCAGATATAATTGCTCTAGAGGGCACTGCCCTGGCCTCCAGCACCTCTGTGAGGAACCTAGGAATTATCTTTGATCAGGATCTATCCTTCAACTCCCTCATGAAGCAAACCTCACGGACTGCCTTTTTTCACCTACGTAACATTGCAAAAATCAGGCACTTCCTGTCTCGAAATGATGCAGAAAAATTAATCCATGCATTTGTTACTTCATGGCTGGATTACTGCAATTCCATATTATCAGGCAGCCCGAAAAAGTCCCTTAAGATTCTCCAGTTGATTCAGAACGCTGCAGCACGTGTACTGACAGGAGCTAGGAAAAGAGATCATATTTCTCCAATATTATCTTCTCTGCACTGGCTCCCTGTGAAATCCAGAATAGAATTTAAAATCCTTCTCCTCACCTATAAAGCTCTTAATGGTCAGGCACCGTCGTATCTTACAGAGCTCATAGTGCCTTATTACCCCACTAGAACACTGCGCTCTCAGAATGCAGGGTTTCTTGTGGTTCCTAGAGTCTCCAAAAGTAGAATGGGAGCCAGAGCCTTTAGCTATCAAGCTCCTCTTCTGTGGAATCAGATCCCAGTTCGGGTTCGGGAGGCAGACACCATCTCCTCATTTAAGAATAGGCTAAAGACTTTTCTCTTTGATAAAGCTTATAGTTAGGGCTGGCTCAGGAGAGTCCTGAACCATCCCTTAGTTATGCTGCTATAGGCCTAGACTGTCGAGGGACTTCCCATGATGCACCTCTCTCTCTTCACCTCTGTCCTCCTCTCCATCCGTATGCATTCTCATCCCATAAATGCATGTCACTAACTTGACTTCTTCCCTCTCCCGGAGTTTTGTGCTTTGTCGTCCGTCTCTTCTTTCTTACTGTCACTTTCAGCAGGTATTTCAGTGTCCGGAGATGTATCTGGATCTGTGACTATGGCGACCTGCTGGGGCAGTGTTGCTGTGTCTATGGTGCAGGGGACGAGTGGCTCAGGTCCTGCTCGTTGGGCTCCACCTGGAGCTGCTCGGTTGTCCGTCTGGACCCATCATCTTCCCTTATGTTTTACCACCTAAACATTTCTAACATAATAATATATATATATACAACAATTTTGCCATCATGGCTGTGTATGTTATAGTTTTGATGCTATAAATCTATTCTGTACTTACAACATCTATTGCATGTCTGTCCGTCCTGGGAGAGGGATCCCTCCTCTGTTGCTCTTCCTGAGGTTTCTATCATTTTTTCCCCTGTTAAAAGGGTTTTTTTGGGTGGTTTTTCCTTAATCGAATCGAGGGTCTAAGGACAGAGGGTGTCGTATGTTACAGATTGTGAAGCCCTTTGAGGCAAATGTGATTTGTGATACTGGGCTATATAAATGAAATTGAATTGAACTGAATTGAATCTTAATCAGTCTGAATAAGCTTTTTGCACTACTTTATCTGCACTGCTTGCCTACTTCACTGGTTTGCACTTTATCTGTGGTTCAGTGGTATCAGTGGTTCGGTCTTGTGAGGGCTGGCCTTTTTTCCCCAATCCCGGCATTATATAGCCTATATACAGATATTCAATAGGTCAGCTTAGCTGTAGTGACACAACTGATACAATCTGTAATAGCAGGTTGTGTATCACGACGAAGCATCTAGCACTCGGGCGGTGCAGAGAAGGTGCACCAAAGAAGAAAAAGGCAAAGCAACAGATAACAGATTTATTTAAAGTGATAATGGACAGTTCTGTTGTTTAACTGACTGAAGAGGTAGTGGAATGATGTCAGTTCTGTGCTGAGTGAGATAATGAGAAGACCAGTGCTGCACCAAATGAATAATGCATGTCATCGTATTATAGTGGGGGGAAGGGAGTAGTAGGTCTCAGGATGCTGAATCTGGAAGGGGGGGGCATTGTTCAGTGGTGTTTTGGCCAGAAGAGGGAAAAGAGGAAGTGTTCGGAAGCAAATTGAGCTTCCTGACAGCCTGATGAATGAAGTTGTCCTTCAGTCTGCTGGTGCTGACCTGGAGACTCCGCAGTCTCCTCCCCGATGGCAGCAGACTGAAGAAACTGTTTGACGGGTGAGTAGAATCAATGATCTTATCAGCTGCTCTCACTATGTGTTGAAGGGTCTACCGGCAAGACGCGTTGCAGGTTCCATACAACACAGTGATGCAGCTCGTCAGAATACTCTCAATGGTGCCTCTTTAAAAAGGTGCACATGATGGAGGCCGGGAGTCTAGCTCTTCTCAGTGAGTGCAGAGAATGTAGAGACGTTGCTATGCTTTCCTGGCCAGTGCTGCTGTGTTTTCCGTCCAGGAGAGGTCCTCTGAGACGAGCACACCCAGAAACTTGGTGCTGCTCACTCTCTCCACAGTTGCACCGTTGATGGTCAGAGGAACCTGTTGAGTGTGCACTCTCCTGAAGTCAACAATCTCCTTTGTCTTCTCCACGTTCAGAGAGAGATTGTTGACACTGCACCACCCCGCCAGGCGGCTCAGCTCGGTCCTGTAGTTTCTCTCATCACTGTTTTTAACGAGACCCACCACAGTAGTGTCATCCGCAAACTTATTGAAGAGGTTGGAGTTGTATGATGGTGTGCAGTCGTGGGTCTGCAGAGTGAAGACCAGTGTTCAGTGTGATGGTGCTGGATGTGTACTGCCTGCGGTCTTCCATTCAGAAAGTCCAATAGCCAGTTGCACAGCAAAGTGTTGAGTCTTAGCTGAACCAGTTTGTAAATAAGCTGTGAGTGCTGAGTAGAAGTCAGTTGCGATGGCGTTATCGTTTGAGTGGTTGGACCAATATGCAAATTGGAATGGTTCCGGGGGGCAGACTTAATATCGTTCATGTCTAGCCGTTCAAAGCACTTCATAAGAATCGAAGTGAGCGCAACTGGACGGTAGTCATTGAAGCAGTATGGGGGATGGCTTCTTCGGGACTAGAATGATAGTGTTAGCTTTGAAGTAAAATGTCTGTGAAGACATCAGTGAGTTCCGCTGCAAAGTCTCTCAGTACACGTCCAGGGACGTTGTCAGGACCCAGAGCTTTGCGTGCATTGATCCTACTGAAGGATCTCCTCACGCTGGTGCTGTTTTGTTCCTCAAACCGAGCCAAGAAGGCATTGAAGGGAAAGAGGACCCAGATGCAGACAGTTTTGATGATGAGTGGAGTTTTTATTAAAGGTTACCAGCAGGCAGGCAGGCAAATAAACCAAAGGTAACTGGTATAATTCCAAGACTTCAACAGACTGGTAAAACCAACAAATGAATGACAAACCGACAAAGAGACAGGGAAACACACAGACTAAATACACTCAAGGGAGAGGGAGACAACGAGGCACAGGTGCACAGAGACACAGGTGAAACCAATCATTAAATCAGGAGGGGAAGTAAAACAGACAGACATGAGGGAACAACCTAATTACCAAAAATAAATCAGGAACTGCCAGAACCAAAACCCAACACAAACATTTTCACTCCACACAATACTCCAAACCAAACGGAACTCTACACAAAACCCAGAACACACCCCACTCAACCCAAAAACCAAGACATTTTCAGATAAACACAAAACTTCAGTACAAGTACAAATAACTGAAAACCCTGACAAAAAAACAGCTAATATGTGAGATATTTAAGGTTACACCAATACCATCAGTAGGAGCTCTGCAAAACTTCTAGGGATACAAAATGGTAATATTGGGCCAATATCCACACATCTTCAAATTCAAAAAAGGGCCATTTAAGACACAGAATAACACAAAATGGCTACTTCCCTAATATTAAGTAATTCCTGTTGTACAGGTTGTTAGGGTGGGACATAACACATAGTGGTTCAATCATAAACTATTGCATTTTTAAATTCAGCTACCATCCAAAAAAACAGAAGCCCGACCCCTCTCATCAAGAAGCCCTTCAACTCCGAGAGATGAGCAGCCAGAAGGGTCCCCCCTGTCATCCTATACATCACTGCAATCCCTGCCTTTAGTTCATTTGTTCCACCTAATTATCACCAGATAATAAAACATGTCAAACCTATGGGAATGAAGTGATACCTATAAGGCTCAAAACAGAAAGTACAGGGAAGCAGTTTAGCCTGAAGTAAAAAAAAAAAACCCTAAGAAATTCCAGCCTCAGTGAGCACAATGTGCCAGTAGAAACACATCAGCACAGATAGGACACAGAGTTCACTGTGTTCCCAAGGAGAGCTGGAGGCAAAGCTGCATTTCCTTGTATATGACACAATAGGTTTATTATCACAATATTTAAAACACGTATTTCCCAACATTTCAATATACAGTAAATATCATTACAAACTTTGAAGTAAATCTGATTATTTTGTCTTGAATTCATGATCTGCCTTTTTGCAAGTAAGCTTGCTTATGAAATACTATAGTATATAAAGAGGAGCAGTAGAAGTTAACAGGAGATTTTTTTAAATGTCGGTGAATTAACTGAAAGAGGAACCAATTAAGGCTTTTTACATTATAAAAGTTGTGTAATAGTGTGCTTTTTTACAAGTGCACAGTTAGTACACCAATTCAAACATGGCGCAGAATTCTAAATTCTACTATATATCCTCACACTGGCCAATCAAAACTATTTAAATTGGGAATTACTAAAACACTTTTTAAGGTTTAGGGAAAAATCGTGGTTTGGTTAAATATTACTGTTAGGTTTTAGTTTTTGGCGGACCCAGCAGCAGACACAAAGAGAGGATTCAGTTAGTAAAGGTTTTAATGAATAAATGATGGTAAGCTGGAGGGGAATAGTGGAGTTTGAGAACGGCAGGAGGCAAGGAGGTTGGAGAGGTGGAGCATGGCAGGAGATGAGCTGAGGTGGCATGAAGGAAATAGCTGGGCGAAGACACTGGCACTGGAGCCCTGAGGCAAAAAAGAGAAATCCAATTACTCAAAAGCACAAGGAGGAAATCACAAGGCACACTAGAAAGCACTTTTGAGAAACTTGGCCCAAACTTTCTCTAAGAGGAAGTAGGATGCAGAGTCGAGGCTTTTAAGCTGAGAGTAGATTAGATGATTGTGTCAGGTGTGGGGCTGAACCAGGTACCAGGAGAGGTAGCCATGCCCACAGCGCACACACACGCAAACAAGGCAGGAGGAGACAAGATAAAGAAACACAGGAAAACACTAGGAAAATCTCAGGTTACATATGTAACCATGGTTCCTTGAAAAGAACAATATTATGTCAGTATACACAAATAAAAATCCTATCCCTTATACATTTAATGAAAGTTAAATTAAAAGTAATTACCAACATCATTGTGTAATAGGTGCCCAAAGTATTTTAGCCTCTGCCAATTGTTGAGTTCCGCAGCCTTCTTTATATTGCTCCTCCCATTGTCAGTTGTTATAGCCACCTGATGTTCTGGACACAATCCCCATGAATCCAGGGCATCCCTTAGGCCAACAGAGATGTTTTGTCCCGTGTGGTCCTCGGGGAAGTAGGAAGTCTGGGGTGGGGGGGGGGGCTGTGTGGTAGAGCGAGGGAGAAGTGAGAGATTGACGGTTAGCTTTGGACAAGTAGGAGGGACCCGTTTTGAAAAAATAAATAAATAGATCAAATAAAGAATGTATATACAGTGAAACGCGTCCCATTTTGACATAAACAAAATATCGCATAATTATCGCCACTTTCGATATAATATCGGGCAACGTGATATCGCGATAACGATATTGAATCGATATACTGTGCACCCCTACACACTGCCTAAACCGCTTTTCACTCGTCATTTCCGGCTGTACACAGACACAGAGCTCTTGCTGAAGATCAGAAGAACGATGACAATTGAAGTTCACTTGAAAGGGAATCATGCTTAAGAGCTTCCTCTTTGATAAAGCTTATAGTTAGGGCTGGCTCAGGCGAGTCCTGAACCATCCCTTAGTTATGCTGCTATAGAAGTGTTCTAGTGAGGTAATAAGTTACTATGAGCTCTTTAAGATACGATGGTGCTTGACCATTAAGCGCTTTGTTGGTGAGGAGGATTTTAAATTCTATACTGGATTTTACAGGGAGCCAGTGCAGAGAAGCTAATATTGGAGAAATACGATCTTGTCAGTACACGTGCCGCAGCGTTCTGGATCAACTGGAGAGTCTTAAGGGACTTTTTCGGGCAGCCTGATAATAAGGAATTGCAGTAATCCAGCCTTGAAGTAACAAATGCATGGATTAATTTTTCTGCATCATTTTGAGACAGGAAGTGCCTGATTTTTGCAATGTTACGTAGGTGAAAAAAGGCAGTCCTTGAAGTTTGCTTGTGGGAGTTGAAGGATAGATCCTGATCAAAGATAACTCCGAGGTTCCTCACAGAGGTGCTGGAGGCCAGGGCAATGCCATCTAGAGTTACTATATCCGCTGATAATGTGTCTCGGATGTTTTCGGGGCCAAGGACAATAACTTCAGGAAACCAGGGAAACAAGTCGGCAGCACAACTTTCGAGCAAAATGAGAAAGAAGCAGTTTTTTCAAAATCGGAGATTTTTGCTTTTTTGCAGAAACTGTTAGTTGAGATCACAAAGAAGCCTCTTCATGTTTGAGATAGCAGTATTGGTATATTTAAAAGCGTACATTTTAACTCTGCAATCAGCTTGTTAATCGGAGATTCTAGCATGTAGTAGGGGCGTGTCATTGGCTGTGTGTATTTCCATACTGGATAAGCCGGCTTTTGATTCTCTGTTATTTCCCCGCCCTCCAAGCGAAGCATGGCTACTTATTATGCAGCACTCTCGCCGGCTCTAGCTGATATCAAAATTCAATGAAGATGGACGCCGCAAACTTCAAATATTTTGAAGTACTTTTTCGACATGCCGGATGCTTACGAACAAGCGCACACTGGCAGGACATGCAAATTATTGGACATTTAGAGGCAAACAGATGCACAGTGCAAACTTTGGAGGTGGTTACATCCATAAAGAAGACCCGACAAAGAGAAAGTGTGCCCAAACGACTTATTATATTGGAGGCAGCAAGATCTGCAAGAATACTTTTCCGATTCTTATGGTGTGAGTTTCCATAAACATCAAAGTTTATCGTTTTGTGTAACATATAATGGGCTTTTAGATGGTAATGTTAGCATCTGCTATTAATTTGAATAATGCTTCAATTGCTTGGTTGATTGCTTGAATTGACTGGTGTGAATGAGTTAGCCCCCGTAAACCTCCCTGTTAGCATTCTTAAACTGAATGTGATGCTAATAATCCTTTATTATTAATAGTATGCGGTCCGATTTTTCCCGTTGTGTCTGTTGTTGCTAGGCAACCATGCAGCTTTACAGAGGGGAGCTTTACAGGGGGTATGGCTTATCTAAATAAGATGTAAATGAGCCCTATTGTCACTCCAAGCAGGTGAGAACTGCACAATCTTTAGAGGCCATTTTATCCCTTTTGAGCTTTTTTGAGTGCCTACCTTCAAATGGCCACAACTTCTCCAAATATTATCAGATGTCCATGCATTGTGTCTATTGTGCAGGGGACGAGTGGCTCGGGTCTTGCTCGTTGGGCTCCACCTGGAGCTGCTCGGTGCTGTTTCTGTGCTATGATGCACTCACATAACTGATTAGCAACAGTTTTTTCAAGGATCTTAGAGATGAAAGGAAGGTTAGATATAGGTCTATAGTTGGCTAAAACCAAGAGCGGGCTTTTTAAGGAGAGGTTTAATTACAGCTACTTTAAAAGTCAGTCCTCTACACTTATGTTTTGCAACCTACATTTTTGCTTTGATCCTTTGTTGTGAATCTATTCTGTACATACAACATCTATTGCGTCTGTCCGTCCTGGGAGAGGGATCCCTCCTCTGTTGCTCTGAGGTTTTTTGGGTAGTTTTTCCTTAGTCGAATTGAGGGTCTATTGACAGAGGGTGTCGTATGTTTTACAGATTTTAAAGCCCTTTGGGGCAAAATTGGGATTTGGTGCAAGGTGCTGGTTCCTGGTAGTTGAGTGGAGAAGAGCAGACCGAGCCTCCTTCCAAATTTGATACCAGATGTTGACCTGGACAGAAGACACTGCTACCCCATTCTCCTGGATAGGGAAAAGGGGAGGTTGATGCAAAAAAGCCACAAACAGAGTCACACATGTGGCCATGCTGGTGAGGGATTTATGGGCATATTCAATCCAGGGGAGCGGTTAACTCCAGGTGGAGGGGTGATAAGCAGTAACACAGTGCACAGGCGCTGACATCATAAATCATGCACCAGGGTGATGACAAAACCTGATTCACATGTTCACAGCCAAACTCAGACAGCTAAGGTTGGAAAGGGAAGAGGCGTTCAGAAGTGGAGATAGGGACAGGTTTATGGAGTCAAAGTACAGCTTTAGTAAGGCAGTGAGAGAAGCTAAACAGAGACTACAACACCACTTCTCAGCCAATACTCTGCTTCGGTCTAGAGGTGGCTCAGACAGATCACCAACCACAAATCTAGTCCCCCCACTCTATTAACAACTTGCGCCTGGCCAACAAACTGAATGATTTCTACTGTCAATTTGCAAGACCATATGACAGTCCTGAAACCTTCCCCCGCGACCCCATCCACCAGCTGCAGCCCACCTGATCCACCTCCCCCACCTCATCACGGGCCTGGTCCTCTCCAAAACTGCCCACTCCAGAGGCTCCCCCCTCCCAGATTGATCACCTGGTGACCTGATGCAGTCAGAACTTGCTGGAGCTCAACGCTCTCAAGACAGTGGAGATGGTTGTGGATTACAGGAAGTACCCAGCCCCACCTATCCCCATCACGCTGTGTGACTCTCCTGTCAACACTGTGGAGTCCTTCCGCTTCCTGGGCACCATCATTACCCATTAACTCAAATGGGAGCTGAACATCAGCTCTCTCACCAAGAAAGCCCAACAGAGGATGTATTTCCTGCGGCAGCCGAAGAAATTCAACCTGCCAAAGACAATAACGGTGCACTTCTACACCGTCATCATTGAGTCCTTCCTCACCATCTGGAACGCTGCTGCATCTGCTGAGGACAAAGGCAGACCACAGTGTATCATTAGCTCGGCTGAGAAAATGAATGGTTGTAATCTATCTTCAGTTCCCTCCGTTTACCATGACTTAGGTGAAGTTTTGTAAGCTGTGGGCCCAAACCTTACCTCCACATAATTCAGTTCAATTTACATTTAGCAGACACTTTTATCCAAAACGACTTACATATGAGAACATTCACAAACCGAAGACGCGGCTTCAGGAGCGTTTTTGGGTTCAGTATCTTGCTCAAGGATACTTCGACGCATGGCTGGGGGATTGAGCCGCCAACCTTCCGATTGGCAGGCGACAGCTCTGCCACCAAGCCACAGCCGCCACAATTCAATTGTACTTATTTAGCCCAATATCACAAATCACAATTTTGCCTCAAAGGGCTTTACAATCTGTAACATATGACACCCTCTGTCCTTAGACCCTTGATTCCACTATCCATTTTAACAGGGAAAAAAATGATAGAAAACTCAGGAAGAGCAACAGAGGGATCCCTCGCCATAGACTATTCAACTGTTCTTTTACCATCCAATTGTTTGTACAACCTGTCCCATCCAGAGAGAAAGGCAATGGAGAAATATATTCATGACTCCCTGGCAACTGGTCTAATTGGCCCCTCTTCATGTCCTGTGGGGGCCAGGGGTGTTGTGGAAAAGAAAGCTCATTCTCGACATTCTCCCTGACATGCAGAACCGATTTATCTTCATATTTGTTATGGGTAGGGAAGGGAAGGGAAGGAGGAGGTGAGGGAAGGAGGGTTTATTAGGTGTCCTGGAGGTAGCAATAACTCCAAAAGGACCAACAGGCAGGCAAAAATCCACAAAACCAAAAAACAAGGGAGACGTCCAAAAAGCCACCAAAACAAATCCAAACATTTGTGAAACACACAGGGAGAGACAATGCAGGGTAACATGGGTGATGAGATAACGACAAACTGGCACAGACACAGGGAGGACACACAGACTAAATACTCTTAGGGAAGGGGAAACAACGAGACACAGGTGCACAACGAGACACAGGTGAACACACTCAGGGAATCAGGGGCAGGAAAAAAACTAGACTAAGATAGAAGGGAACAGTCATCTACCAAAGTAAAACAGGAAGTCCTAGAATAAACACCAAAACATAGACTAAACAGACAATTTCAAAATAAGACAAGAACACAAAACAATGAACATACAGACCATAGACAAACTCAGAACCAAAAACACCCCACAACAACCCCAAAATATATCCCACAGAACCAAAACCATAACAATATTTAGATGACATACTTTTCTTCTCCCTGAACCTTGAGGAACACATTCAGCATGTCAGGTTAATTTAACTCGTTAAAGCTGAAAAATGTGAATTTCACATTTCCACTGTCCCCGTGTTACCGTGGGTTTTCTCCGGGTTCTCCGGTTTCCTCCCACCGTCCAAAGACATGCATTAGGTTAATTGGTCACTCTAAATTGTCCCTAGTGGATTAATGTGTGCGTGAATGGTTGTCTGTTTCTGTGTCAGCCCTGCGACGAGTTGGCCACTGTCCAGGGTGTACCCCGTCTAAGGCCTGAAGCCACTGGGATAGGCTCCTGTCACCCGCGACCCCAAAACGGGAACAAGCGGTAGAAAATGACTGACTGACTGACATTTCCACTGTCACTATCCTGGGTTTCATTATTGAGGAAGGGCAGATGAAGACGGACCCAGCCAAGGTGCCTGCAGTAGCTGATTGACTAACACCCACCTCCAGGAAACAACTACTGTGGTTTTTGGGATTTGGCAACTTTTACAGATGCTTTTTCCGTGACTACAGCAGAGTGGCAGCTCGTCTCCCCCAACTCACCTCTCCAAGCATCCCATTTAACTGGAGTCCTGAGGTATCAGAATCAGTATCAAGAATACTTTTAGGGGAAACTCTTTGTAACAGCAGCTCACTATCACGTCAGTGCACACAAGAATAGAAGTACTAAGCAAAAAATATAATACATTATAAAAGTACCAAGTGGGTATGAGTATACATTTATAATTGAAATAAGTAGAAAAAGCCTTTTTTATTTTAAAGCAAATTTTTTCATCTGAACCTGTCTTAACTCACTGTAATCACGCGGTACCGTTTGTGGTTGAGGTGGACTCCTCAGATACTGGTGTTGGGGCTGTCCTCTCTTGCCAGTCCCCAAAAGATCACAAGCTGCAACCCTGTGCTTTCTTCTCCTGGCCCCTGTCTCCAGCTGAACGAAATCATGATGTGGGTAACAGTGAGCTATTGGCTGTGGTGTTGGCACTGGAGGAGTGGAGGCACTGGCTGGAGGGGTCATATCATGGAGGGAACTGATTATAAAAACCTCTCCTATGTTGGGATTAGCAGAAAATATCAAAGATTATTTATGAATATTAATACAATTCTTAATGTTATTAAGTTATTAATATAGATTAATAATTATGGGGCACCAGCCTGATAATTGAATATTACCTTACATTAATAAAGGACAGTGAAGGGGTGAATCCAAGCACTAACTATTGCAACCAGGTATTATAACAAGAAATACACACAATAACCACAGGCAACTGCTCTTTAAAATATGTTGCGAAGATGCTAACAAATGCGGTAGTCGTGGGGGGGAGGTCAAAATGGAGTCAGCCCGCTAAAGAAGAGAGCATAGCTTAGCTTTACTACCATGTTATCAAAGCTGTTTTGGGCGTGTAAATGTGGGTGTAAAGATATGTGAGTTAGTGGAGAAGAAAGGGGGAGAAGGTGTACACAAAGAAACAAGAAATCTCAATCGCTGTGGTTGAGCGCAACAGCGTTCACAGTAACGCAGCAGCGGTCTCATGTACAGTGGCTGAGTTTACTGAATTGGTCGTGTACGGCACACTATCCGCTACACAGTGGCTAGGCTAACAGTTCCCAGTGCGGTCGGTACAAGAACAGTAACTTCTAACACAAAGGAAAAACACGCAGAGAAGCAAGAAATCTCAGATGCTGGAGAAGGCCTAATAGCATCACTTCATCACACACTAATCTGACAGCAGACTTCCATCTGGCGAACTAATTACTAGGCTTAAGTCTGATGCAATGCGGCTATTAGCTTCACCGGGTAATGGCTAACTCCGTTAGCCAACTGGACTTTTAACAGAAATTAAAATGTCACATGGCGGCTGTTTCTTCCCAAAATAAGCAAAGCTCAATTCACAACAATAAAGCTTACATGAAATAACACATAGTTATACAATCTATCTCTGCCCAGACACAATATAGCATCTTACTTGGGGATCACACATTGACTCGTGTCGCTTCCTTCTGCAAGGGCGAGTCGTTATGGGGCAAACGACCAGGTATCCAAAAGTGTTTCAACAAACACTGGACGACTATCAAACTCCAGGAAGAAATCTACCCTTCTCAGAAGCAAATGAAAAATGCATTCTCCAAAGAGTGAAATCACTTGTCTTTACAGCCTTGGGAGGCAAGGATTTACACTTGTGGCTTTTCATGGACAATCAGCACAAAGTCGGAAAGTAATTCAATTATATTTATATAGCCCATTATCACAATTTTGCCTCAAAGGGCTTTACAATCTGTAACATACAACACCCTCTGTCCTTAGACCCTCGGTTTGACTAAGGAAAAACTACCCCAAAAAACCTTTTAACAGGGAAAAAAATGATAGAAAATAGTAAGTGTTATTGTTAAGTGGTTATGACAGAAGCTTGTCCAACATTGTGCTTTTGCAAATTGGTAAGCCACCTGCAGTCTATTGGGAAGAATACCCACTGCAAATTTCTACTCTCTTCCAGTTTCTAAAGTACCTGAGGGAGACCCCATCACGCCTCTGTCACCTCACCAAGGCCCAGATAACCGGAGTGCTCTCACAGCCCTGGCCAACATCACCAAAAAGAGGGTCCTTCACCAAATAAAGGGGAAGGCTGACAGACGTCCTTATATCATCTCCAAGGAGACCCTGAAGAAATGCAAATATATGGCCAAGGCAAAAATCTCAGAGCTGCTGGGTAAACATGGAAATGTTTCATATGGCATTTATTTTCTGTGTATTAAATGGTAAATGGACTGTACTTGTATAGCGCCTTTCTAGTCTTTCTGACTAATCAAAGCGCTTTTACACTACATCACATTCACCCCATTCACACACATTCATACACTTATGGCAGGAGCTAACTGCCCATCAGTACAAATTAAACTAACCAGTCACACTCACTCACTCACACACCGAAGGCGCAGCTTTGGGAGCAGTTCAGGGTTCAGTATCTTGCTCAAGGATACTTCGACACATGGCCGGGGGAAGCCGGGATCGAACCGCCAACCTTCCGATTGGTGGACGACCGCTCTTCCACCGAGCCACAGCCGCCGTGTATTGCAGGTGCCCAAGTATATATTTTAATCTTGAGGAGTTCTAGTAGCTTGAAACCTGGCTGGAACTGAGGGAGAAGTGTAACCCCCAAAGAATTTGATTTTCTTCATGGTTGACAAAGGACCAGCCAAGAACATGGTGTGGTACCTGCAATGGGTTTGTCAGGAAAACCTAGCTTCATTGACATCTGCACATTCATGTCTGCACACTTGAGTTTTCCTCAGTCACTTGTCCTAATACATACTGGCAAATGTCAACATTTAAGCATCATTTCCTCATATTCTGACATTTGGCACATCTTTAAATGTGGTGTTCAGTGTTTCCTTTTGGACAATTGGAAATGGCAAAAAATAAATACTGGTATTTTTTTATAAATAACAGTAGCAATCTTTGTGTCCCTCTCTTGTGCTATATCCAGGCAAAGAACCTGCACTCTGCAAAGGTGAGGTTGAGAATGGCTACATGTGCCCCACATCTTTACTGCAGACAAGTTGCATTGAATTTGGACACCCAGCAGCTTTTTGAGGTCATCACATCTTTCTCCACCACCCCTGCCGTCCCCTCTGCAGCCGCCTTCACATCTGCCCCCTGAAAGAAGAGATGCACACCTCCATCTGACTCCAGCACAGAGGAAGAGGGCGAGGTCCTCTACCAGGAGACTGGGGGTTCCTCCCTGGAGGAGACGCTTCAGGAGATGAATAAGGAGATCATGGACAGCGGGCAGGAAGAGGAGGAGGAGGAAGCCCCTTCACAAGTGACTGAAAGTGTAAGCAAAGATGTGCCAGTCTCAACTCAAAAAGAAAATTTTGTATTTTGCCGTCTTTAAAGTTGAGACCTGTAAAGAATTCCAGACACTTGATGTGTGTTTTGTTTCCTCACCAGACAGCCATAAAGCACAGCAGTGCAAATGAATGCTACACCAAAGTTATGGTGGAAATCAGCCAGAGGATGACGACGTGGGCAATGAAGGTAGCTCTGAGAGCACAGAAAGATGACACCAAACGAGCCCCGAATCCCCAGCAAGATGGACTGACCCACTTACTCCACCCTCCCTCGAAGACTGCATGACCCAGATGCATTTTATCCCCCTTCACACACCCGCTCAGCTTTGTAAATAATTTGAATTTCTCTTAAAAGTATTTAATATTTTGGTATTTTTCTTTTATGTTGATATGAGAATTAATTATTTTGGGAAATTGTTAAATTGTTATTTGTGTTTGTTCTGGCCTCTGTAAAACTGTTCTGCAAAAATGTGTGTACTGCAGTGCCCCCTGCTGGTTGTTCAACGGAAGTATTGTTAGATTAGGGGATTTCCTCAGTGTTAACTGAGCATGGTGGAGAAAGGAGCCAGCTGCCTTCTCCTGCTGCAGTTTGTTTAGTGACATTGTTGCCTTGGACACTATTTGTCCGTAAGTGTGTTGTTTATCATTTTTAGATTGTATAGGCAAAATATAGTTCCTGTGCTTTGGTTTTGCTGAACATATAAATGTAAATAGAATGATTAATTGATAGCTAGCATGGCTTTGGGTTGGTAGTTAGCACTACGACTCAACATTTTTAGTTTCTAATGGTTTTGTTTACATTGTGCCTATGTGTGTTGGTTGTGTGCTGATTTCTGTTTGTCATTTGTGCTTTGTTTGCTACAGTTTTACAGTAAATTGTGATGCTTCAATAAATAAGCAAGAAAGGTTACGCCTTGTGTTCATTGGAGAACGTCACACTGTTAGCTACCTGTCTAGCTTTGAATCCATTTAACTCATGGTGAGGACAGAATAGTAAAAGGACAAGAGCAAAGCGGGCACAGTTAACCAAAAGAAATGCAGCAACAATGAGTCTACGGTCAGGCAAACCGTATCAGCCAACTTCTCAACAACAGGACAAGAGAGTGAAGAAGCAACAAGAGCATAAACAAAGTGTTCATGCCCAGCCAATGTCAGAACATTCCCGGGCATCAAAGCGGTCAAGTCGAGCCTCTTCAGCTAGTTCCTCAGCTGTTAAAGCTCGGGCTAAAGCAGAGGCTGCCCGTGCTCAACTTGCTTATGCAGAAAAAGAAGCCAGCATCATGAAGCAGAAAGCTGACCTTGAAGCAAATCTTCATATTTTACAAAGCCAGAAAGCTGCTGCTGGGGCTACAGCTGAAGCTGCTGCCTATGAGGATGCCGATGAATATAATAAGAGTGAACTTAGTCAAGTGTTATTAGAGCTACCTATTTCTTCAGCCCAGCGCACCGCCGCATATATCCAGCAGCTCTCTGGAGCTTACTCTGGAGAAATCCCATTTAAGGTTGATCCACTAGGTTGCCACAAGATGGCACGTGAGCAGTGTGAACTGGCCATGAAGGAAGAAGCTACTTATCACAAGAAAAACAAAGATGCTGATAGCAGAAAAGCTAATGTTAAACAAGAACCCTCAGGACCAGTAGGACAGTCGTTTTACCCTCCAAGGGAGCTTTCATATGAGACTCAAGGTGTAGAAGACATATCAAAGTATCTAATTCCGTCGGGAAATGTTAAGTGCAGGTCTCCTAAAATTTGACGACCGCCCTGAGAATTACTGGTCATGGAAAGCATCATATCAAAGCGCTACCAAAGACCTCAACCTTTCATCCAGGGAAGAATTAGATTTAATGATCAGATGGCTTGGTGTGGAGTCTGCAGAGCAAGCAAAGAGAATTCGCTCTGTGCATGTGTTCAACCCCACAGCAGCGCTCAGCTTAGTCTGGAAAAGGCTGGAAGAATGCTATGGGTCACCAGAAGTAATTGAACATGCACTGCTAAAAAAGGTTGAAGAATTCCCTAAACTAACCAACAGAGACAATGCCAAGCTAAGAGAGTTGGGTGACATTCTTCAGGAGATAGAGGGTGGATGTCTACCAGGCTTGTCATACTTGGACACAGCTCGGGGAGTAAATCCAATTGTGGAGAAGTTAACCTACAGCATGCAAGAGAAATGGATTGCCATGGGTTCCAAGTACAAGGAGGACCACAGAGTTGCATTTCCCCCTTTCAGTTTCTTCTCCGGCTTTGTAAGACAACAGGCAAGAATAAGAAATGACCCCAGTTTTGCCTTTATGTCCCCTAGCAGTCAGAGTTCAAAAACAGAGAAATACACGAAAAGTGCCAACAGAGCTTCTGTACATGTACTGAAAACAGACGTTCCGCAAGATTCTTCAACTATCCAGTGTAACACTACTGAGAGAACAATGGAAAACCCTGATAAGCAATGCCCCATACATAAAAAGCCCCATCCCCTCAAGAAATGCAGGGGCTTCAGAGCTAAACATATCGACGAGAGGAAGTTATTCCTGAAGGAGAAAGGCATTTGTTTCAGGTGTTGTGGGTCAATCCAGCATGTGGCAAAAGACTGCAGAGTGGCACTTAAATGTATGGAGTGCGATAGTGAAAGACACATCTCAGCACTACATCCTGGTCCTCCTCCCACAACAACAGAGAATCGAGAGGCCAATAAAGACAATGGCGGGGAGGTGAGTAACAATGCTTTCCCTCCAGTAACATCCAGATGCACAGAGATCTGTGGTAATGCAGACAGTCAACGGTCATGCGGCAAAATCAGCCCAGTGTTCGTGTATCCTGCTGGAAAAAGAGAGGAAGCAAAGAAAATGCACGCAGTGCTAGATGAGCAGAGTAACTTGACAAATCTGAGTTTTTCCATATTTTCCACACCACAATCCTTACACTCTTGGGTAGAGATATCCTGCGGGTGCACAAGGTGAGGGAGCAACTCAATGGGCCCCACAGTGCTCCTTATGCGCAACGGCTAGACCTAGGATGGGTCATCGTGGGTGAAGTCTGCCTAGGGACAACTCATAAGCCATCAAGTGGTAATGTCTTGAAAACACATGTGCTCAGTAATGGTCATACATCCCTGCTCTGTCCCTCCCCAAACAAAATCCTGGTGAAAGAGATGCTCAACCACACCCCAGCCTTTTGTGCCCAGGAAGAGTGCCTTAGTGGGAGTGTAGACATGCTGGGAGCTACAGTTTTTGACAAGACCAGGGAAGATGATAAACCAGCTCTTTCTGTGGATGATCGAGTCTTTCTGGATATAATGAATATAGAAGTTTATCAAGATGAAGGAAACAGCTGGGTGGCACAATTACCATTCCGCTTCCCCAGACAGTCGGTTCCAAGTAACAGAGAGCAAGCAATGCAGCGTCTTTGTTCTCTTAGGAAAACATTAGACCGGAAACCAGACATGAAGAAGCAGTACATTGACTTCATGCAGAAAAAGCTTGAAAATGATCACGCAGAGCCTGCCCTTCCACTGGAGAAACACAAAGAACACTGGTACTTATCGTCATTCGGTGTATACCACCCCCCAAAAACCAGATCAGTTAAGACTAGTGTTTGACTCAAGTGCTGAATACGAAGGAGTGTCCTTGAACAAAGTGCTGCTTAGTGGCCCTGATTTAAAAAACACCCTTTTAGGGGTTCTCCTACGTTTTAGAAAATAATCCACAGCATTCACAGCTGATGTACAACAAATGTTTTATTGTTTTCTGGTACAAGAAGACCACAGAACATGGGGCTGATCCCAGGCAGTTTGTGGTAAGACATTTTTATGTTGATGATGGACTTACATCCGCACCCACCCATGAGGAAGCTATTGACATCTTGAAAAGATCACAAAAGATGATTGCTGAGTCTAACCTGAAATTACACAAGATAGCATCTAACAGCCACAAGGTTATGGAAGCTTTTCCGGCTGATGATCGAGCAAAGGATTTGAAAAATCTGGACCTCCAATTGGATCTCCCTCTACAGCGCAGATTGGGAGTCCTGTGGAACTTGGAAACAGACAGTTTCAAATTTCAAGTGTCCCAAGAGGAAAGGCCATTCACTACGAGAGGTGTTTTGGCCCCGATAAACAGCTTGTATGACCCTTTAGGATTTGTGGCGCCTATAAATATGCAAGGAAAGGCTCTACTTCGTGAACTATCAGCTGAGCAAAATGACTGGGATGAACCACTCCCTTCTGAGAAGGAGGAGGAATGAAATAGGTGGAAAGAATCATTAAAAGATCTCCGCCATCGTCAGATAGCAAGGTGCTATGTTCCATTCCCACAGTCCTCTGCCCAAAGAAGAGACCTGTGTGTTTTTTCGGATGCATCCACAATAGCAAATTGGAGCTGTAGCCGATATAAAAGTTATCAACAGTGAAGGTCATTGCTACAGTGGATTCATCATGGGCAAATCAAAACTAGCCCCACGGCCTGCACACACTGTCCCAGGACTAGAGTTATGTGCTGCTGTTCTGGCTGTGGAACTGTATGAGCTGGTTAAAGATGAGATTGATATTGATGTGGATGCTGTCAAATTCTACACTGACAGTAAGATAGTCCTTGGATACATACACAACAGCAGCAGGAGATTTTACACATATGTTTCCAACCGAGTGATTCGCATCTGAAAATCTACACATCCTGAGCAGTGGCATTACATCTCTACTGAAACAACCCTGCAGATCATGCCACCAGACCTATCCATGCTTCGCACCTTCAGCACACAAACTGGCTCTCAGGACCATCGTTTTTAACACAGTCCAACTCAGAGCCATCACATGCTGACATCTTCACTCTAGTGGACCCTGAAGCAGATGTGAAATCTTTAGGGAAGAATACAAATTTCTCGAAAAGATGCAGACGTTACCAAAGCGAAGTCCACTTAAAAAGATGGATTAATCAGGGTTGGAGGTCGCCTGGCACCTGCAAGTGTGACAAAAGAAGAAAAGCACCCACTAATAATCCCCCGTAACCACCACATTGCCACTCTTGTGGTGAGACACTATCATGAAAGGGTGGCGCACTAGGGACGTCATATCACAGAGGGAGCAATCAGAGCTGCAGGATTGTGGATCATTGGAAGCAAAGGCCTGGTCTCCTCTGTTATCTACAAATGTGTCATTTGTCGTAGGCTCAGAAGAACACTACAGACCCAAAGAATGGCAGACTTACCAGCTGACAGGCTCTCAACAATGTCGCCCTTCATCAATGTTGGCCTTGACGTCTTTGGTCCATGAATGGTGATGACACGTCGCACAAGGGGAGGCAGTGCAGACAGCAAAAGGTGGGCGGTGCTTTTCACATGCATGGCAACAAGGGCTGTGCACATTGAGCTGATTGAATCCATGTCCACATCCAGATTCATAAATGCATTGAGAAGATTTTTCTCTGTTCGTGGACCGGCAAAACTCCTTCGCTCTGACAGAGGCACTAATTTTATTGGTGCCTGTAGAGAGCTAAACATCGACCACAATGGGACTACACTGAACAGCTACCTTCAAGAGAACGGCTGCACATGGCAATTAAATCCCCCACATTCTTCACACATGGGTGGTTCGTGGGAGCGACTCATTGCTGTTGCTAGACGAATCCTGGATGCAATGCTTCTTCAGTCTACACTTACTCGACTCACGCATGAAGTATTGAGTACCTTGATGGCTGAAGTGATTGCAATAATGAATGCCAGACCATTAGTACCGGTATCTACTGACCCAGACATGCCAGCTGTTCTCACGCCAGAGATGATCTTAACAAAGAAGACTAATGCTTTATCAGCCCCCTCTGGCGACTTTGATCCAGCTGAGCTCCATACAAAACAGTGGAATGGTAACAGTGAATTTATTCTGTACACACGACATCTATTGCATGTCTGCCTGTCCTGGGAGAGGGATCCCTCCTCTGTTGCTCTTCCTGAGGTTTCAATAATTTTTTGTCTATGGCTATGTCTAAGGACATAGGGTGTTGTATGTTACATATTGTAAAGCCCTTTAAGGCAAAATTGTGATAATGGGCAATATAAATAAAATTGAATTCAAAACTTCTTGCTCCATGACCTGCACAGGTTCCACCACCGTCCTTGGAATTTTGGAGGTTGGGACCCAAACTGAAGCCTGTACCCTTTGCACACGATGCACATGATCCACTGAAGCACCCTGCTTCATGCTTCCTGCTTCTCGGCCAGCCAGGTGATGTTCAGCCTAGCCACAACTTGAGTAACATCCTCCAACAGCTCCTCGTATTGCAGTAACTGGGCTGACAAGCCACCTACGTCATCGCCTTTGATGCTGAGAATGTCCACCTCCTTAGAGCTAGACATCCCCAGCATCGGATCCTCATTCGGGGCAGAAAAGGCCACAGAGCGGGCTTCTGGATCCCGAATGCAAGTGTAGGAACCGGCTGATGAGGGCTGAAAAAGGCCCTAAGCTGTCTCGCCCTCATACCTGAGATCCATCTTTGATCCCCACGAATGAAGTCGCTGTTTTGCCTCAGCAGCTGCAGGACCCACATCACGTGGTTCGCAGAGCTGTCCAGGGTCATCAAACAGAGACAGCCGAGAGCGAAGCGTTCTGACTGGGAGATCCTCACAGTCAACCCCCTCGAGGGCTGACAGACCATGCTCTCAAGCAGAACCCAGTCCATTGAAGTAAGCGTTGCTTTTGCAGTGAGGGGACCAAAGTTTTCCTCTTTCTCCAGCTGGTACAAGTTAATTTGTTATATTCGAATGCATACCCCCTGATGCCTCCTGCTTCTAATGTCCATTCCTTCTGAAATGTAGGGGGAAGTCTGGATCTGGCTCAAATACAGCACCCATTTCTTAGATTCTCACCACATACGCATCTGGCTGATCATCCTCAGTTCAACATTTCTCTTGGTCATGTTTAGGGTCTTTTAGTGTTTCAGACTGAAAAATATTTTGTGAAATTCTATCATTGGTTCATGGCAAACCATGCCTAGCCCTCGCTCATTGGCTCACAACTAACTTCACCTACATCCTCTGGGACTGCAGTTACGGATGGTTAAAATCCAGAATACAATTTGAAAAATGAATGAGGGAGGGAGGGAGAGAGGGCTGGGGTAAGAAGGTTGGAAACATTGTATATTTCACACAGCAGAGCAGAGACACAACAAGATGTAAGAGAAAAGAAGTCGAGAAGAACTTTTTTTGAGGGAGAGAGTCTATTTAACACATTTAAGTCTTTTCAAGAGAGATATAATGATGGTAAGTTTGACACCAAAAGCTTTAGCTAGAAAATGCTGTCTGCCTCACTGGTATTTTTTGTTGTTGAAGGTATTAGGATACAGAATATTAAGTTATTCAACTTCATCACCCTTTTGACTTATTTAATAATGCAAAGGATTCCAAACAATGAAAACCCCTCCTACTGCTTTATCATTGGCCTTGCAACTCATCTCTTTCTTCACAACAACGAACCGGTATATCGACCGTATCACTGCGGTTGCAAACCGTCCCAGTGCACGCTTAAGGTCCTGGTTTGATGAAGCCAACAGAACAGCATCATCTGCAAAAAGCAGAGATGAGATCCTGTGCTCCCCAAACTGGACTCCCTCCGGCCCCTGACTGCACCTAGAAATCCTGTCCATAAAAATAATGAACAAGACCGGTGAAAAAGGGCGGCCCTGCTTAATACTGGCCACTGCCTGCGTTCAGTGGCTCTCACGACTGTGGAACAAAAGAGAATGGAGTCTCCTAACAAAGTTCTGTTCAAATTCACAAGTTCATCTGTGGTGTCCCAACATGTGTCGTAATAACATCTTTGAGAAGTTTCAGTCAGGTTTTAGAGCATAGACTCCCCTACTGCCCTACATAGGACATAAACTGCCCTACTCGAGGTAACCAATGACTTCCTTCTAGCAGCTGATAGGGGGGGAGCGCAATTTAAATTCTTTCAGACATTAGTGCAGCTTTTGACACAGTTGATCATGCCATTTTAAGTGATCTCCTTAAAACCTGGGTTGTCATCAAGGACACTACACTTAGTTGATTTTTTTCTTACCTTTTAGATAGAACCTGTGTGGTCACCATAGGTAACTACTACCGCAAGGTTACATTTTACATCCAATTATGTTTTCTTTTTAGATGCTTCCACTTGGCCAAATAATTCAACATCACAACATCGCTTTTCATTGCTACACAGACGACACACAGATACACCTTCCCCTGAAACCTGGTGACCCAAAAAGCCTATCTTCTCTTTTAGACTGTCTCAGTGATGTCAACTGTTGGATAGCACAACATATTCTTCAACTCAATAACTCATAATCAGAAACAATCATATTGTTCAATCCCCCGAACCCCATCAGTCTCATTGAGAATGGACTTGGTCCCATCTGTAAATGGAAAGCCTACTACCAAAGATTCGGGTGTACTGTGATTCTGATCTAAGCTTTAAACCACAAATCAAAAAAGTTGTCCAGTCGTGCTTCCTCAAAATACAAACCATCTCCAGAATAAAAACAATGCTCTCACAATGACCTGGAAAAGTTATTCACACATTTATCTTCTCTCTACTCGACTACAGTAACTCCCTCCTTTCTGGCATAAACCAACCTCCAACCTCCAACTAGTTCAGAATGCAGCAGCTAGGCTTCTCACTGGTTTTATAATAATAATGACATCACATCACCCTAATCCTGGCTTCTGTCCATTGGCTCCAATCCTGGCTTCTGTCCATTGGCTCCATGTTTGTTTTAGAATTGATTTGAAGATTTTACTGATCACTTTATAGCACGTATCCTGCTTGGACAACTTCTGCCCTCTCACATCTAGACCAGCCCACAAATCCTCGTCTGCCCCCTGGTTATCTGATGTTCTACGTGAGCATCGCGCCAGCCTCCGGTCAGCTGAGAGAAAATGGCGTAAATCAAAAGATCCCGCTGACCTATGTCTCTTCCAGTCTCTCCTCTCTAATTTCTCAGCTGATGTCACCTCTGCAAAAACGGACTACTACCACTCTAAGATCAACAACTCACCTGACTCACGCACTCTCTTTAAAACCTTCGCCACTCTCCTTTCTCCGCCTGCTCCCCCACCTTCATCGGATTTAACAGTTGATGACTTTGCGTCTTTCTTTGTCAAGAAAACAACCGCCATTAGCAGGCAATTCTCTGCGCCGCCACCTGTTGACCTCGCGCGCATCCCAGATACGTGTCTGCTCCCCTCTTTCTCTCCTCTATCTGGAGCTGATGTTTCCAAGGTCATTCATTCTAGCCACCCTACCACCTGCCCGCTGGATCCCATCCCCACCCATCTCCTGCAGGCCATCTCTCCGTCTGTTGTCCCGACTCTGACCCACATCATCAACTCCTCCCTCACCACTGGGTTGTTCCCAACAGCTTTCAAAGAAGCCCGCATCACACCGTTACTGAAGAAAGCCACTCTCAATCCGACACTATTAGAAAGCTACAGACCGGTTTCCCTCCTTCCCTTCATTGCCAAAGCTCTGGAACGAGCTGTTTTTAACCAGCTCTCCTCCTTTCTCACAGAGAACAAGCTCCTGGACCGCAACCATGCTGGTTTCAAGAGCGGCCATTCCATGGAGTTGTTGAAGCCCTGAGATTGGCAAAGGCGACATCCAAGTCATCCATTCTTATCTTACTGGACCTGTCTGCGGCCTTTGACACAGTTAATCACCACGTCCTCCTGTCCACTCTCAGTGCTATGGGTGTGTCTGGAATCGCGTTGCAATGGTTCAAATCGTACCTATCGGGTCGGTCATTCAGAGTATCCTGGAGAGACGAGGTCTCGGAGTCCCAACATCTCAATACAGGGGTGCCGCAGGGCTCGGTACTTGGTCCCCTACTCTTCTCCATCTACATGACATCCCTAGGCTCGGTCATTCAGAAGCATGGGTTCTCCTATCACTGCTATGCTGATGACACGCAGCTCCACTTGTCGTTTCAACCTGATGATTCAACTGTTTCTGCTCGCATCTCGGCATGCCTGAGTGACATTGCGCTTTGGACAAAGGATCATCACCTGCAGCTGAACCTGGACAAAACGGAACTGCTTGTGATACCGGCCAACCCAAAGATTCACCACGACCTCTCCATTCAACTTGGCTCAACGACCGTTACTCCATCCAGCACGGTCAGAAACTTGGGGGTGGTAATTGATGATCAACTAAACTTCAAAAGCCATGTCGCCAGCACCACCAGGTCCTGCAGATTCATCCTCTACAACATCAGGAAAATCAGACCTTTCCTATCGGAGCAGTCTACACAAGTCCTAGTCCAAGCTCTGGTCTTGTCCAAACTGGACTATTGCAATGCACTGCTGGCTGGTCTCCCTGCTTGCACAACCAAACCTCTGCAGATGATCCAGAACGCGGCGGCAAGAGTGGTCTTCAATGAGCCGAAGAGAGCGCACGTAACCCCTCTCTTCATTAGGTTACACTGGCTCCCTGTTGTCGCCCGCATCAAGTACAAAGGGATGCTATTGGCTTACAAGACCACCACTGGTTCTGCACCATCATATCTTTGCTTGCTCATACAGACCTACGCTCCTGCCAGGTCCCTGCGCTCTGCAAAAGAACGACGCCTGGTGGTACCATGCCAAAAAGGAATAAAATCACTCTCGCGCACCTTCTCTGGATCCGTTCCACATTGGTGGAATGATTTGCCGGCCTCTACAAGATCAGCAGATTCTGTAGCCACCTTTAAAAAGCACTTGAAAACGCATCTCTTCCGTCAACACCTGACTGACAATCACTAACTCTTCTTCCTTTCTACCTCTGCTATAAAAAAAAAAGAAGCCCTTCCTATCCTTAGCTTTGTATACTGTGCTGGGCTTTAACCAGACTCGTTTTTGATGCACTTATGCTTTTTGTTACCTTGTGTTGTTATATTGCTTCCATTGTCTTCCTCAAATGTAAGTCGCTTTGGATAAAAGCGTCTGCTAAATGACTAAATGTAAATGTAATGTAAATGTATGGGTCTGGCCCCAAGCGACATAATGGAAATGTCGACCCCTTAGTAGCTAGTTTGCAGTCTTAGATCCTCAGGTGGGGCCGTCTGGCTGTTCCAAAGTTGAGGCTTAAATCTAAAGGTGCCCATGCTTTTGCAATCAGGGGCCCTCGACTGTGGAACAATCTGCCTGAGGAGATAAGGCTTGCGGAATCAGTGACTTCTTTTAAATCACTTAAAACTCATCTTTATAGACTTGCTTTTATGTGATTTTTTTATTTGTCTCTTTATTTATTTTATTGTTTCCATTTGCTTTTATTCCTTTGTCATTTTTCATTTTTTTAAATTGTCTTGTTTGGCTTTTTGCTGTTAAATTCCCCTTTGGGTATTCTGTTTTTACTATGCCTTGCCTTTCAAAAAAAAAAGTAAACTCGCTTTTAAAAATTGTTATGTAAATAAAGTTATTATAATTATTTAGGCCAGATTGTTGTCTTAGGTTTTCGGTGGACCCAGAAGCAGACACGGATACAGAGGGTTCTGTTAGTAAAGGTTTAAATGAATAAATGATGGTAAGCGGTAGGGGAATAGCGGGGCTTGAGCAAGGCAGTAGGCAGGCAGGATGGAGAGGTGAAGTATGGCAGTAGATAAGCTGAGGTGGCATGGAGGATATAGCTGGGCAAAGACACTGGCACTCTTGTCCTGAGGCACAAAAGAGAACAACAACTACTCAAAAGTACAAGGAGAAAATCACAACAAGGCACACTAGAAAATGTTTCTAGAAATTTGACAGAGAATTATTCTACCATGGAGTATGGCAGAAAAATCTAGCAATGAGTAGCTGAAGAGTAGAGGCTTTTAAAGTGACAGTAGATGAGATGATTGAAGTCAGGTGTGGAGCTGAACCAGGGGCCAGGAGAGGTAGCCATGACCACAGCACATACACACACACACACACACACAAACAGGGGCGCACTATGGAGGATTAAAAGTGCCATTAAATAATTACTTAAATGTGTCATTAAATAATTAAAATACCAATTATTTCAATATTTACATTTCCATTTCACGATTTACATTTACATTTCATGGTCCTGTGTTGCAGTGCTTCATGAATTGACAAACTGTCAAACTCACCCATCAAAGTTGGTAGGCGGATCCTGACACCTGATTGGTTACCCTGCGCATCAAGTCAAGACAAATCAATTCCAGATAATGGATCGATGCAGAGCTACTTCCAATACACTAGGTGGCGCTCTTCGCCTCTAATGTTGGTTTAGATAACTATTAAACTAAACTTTACCGCCAAGTCGACGTTGAGAACGCCGGGACAAAATGGCTAAAAGTTGCCGCTGCAAGAAGCAGCTAATTCAATAGAAGAAGCTCTGAGCAAAACTCCTCCAGCTCCGGCAGCTCAGTCACAACAGAACCCTCCCACTTCAGCGTCAGCAGTGGCATTTCCCGGTGAGGCCAGGCAACTGTTGCTGTTATCGACGAGGATGGACAGCTCATGTTAGATGTTTCGGAGATAAAGTCAGAGAGGCCAGATTGAGGTGGTTTGAACATGTTCAGAGGAGAGACTGTGAATATATTGGTAGAAGGATGCTGAGGTTGGAGCTGCCAGGCAGGAGGTCTAGAGGAAAACCAAAGAGGAGATTTATGGATGTAGTAAGAGAGGACATGAAGTTAATTGGTGTGAGTGAAGAGGATGCAGAGGACAGGGTTAGATGGAAGCACATGATTCACTGTGCCGACTCCTGAAAGGGAACAGCCCAAAGGAAAGAGACTTCAGACCAAAGCAACGGATCAGACTAGATTAGCGTTAGCCCCACCCACTGACTTTGATGGGTGAGTTTGACAGTTTGACAATTCATGAAGCACTGCAACACAGGACCATGAAATGTAAATGTAAATGTCAGTGAGTCAGTCAGTCATTTTCTACCGCTTGTTCCCGTTTTGGGGTCGCGGGAGACTGGAGCCTATCCCAGTAACTTCGGGCCTTAGGCGGGGTACACCTTGGACAGTGGCCAACTCGCCGCAGGGCTGACACAGAGACAGACAACCATTCACACTCACATTCATTCACTAGGGACAATTTAGAGTGACCAATTAACCTTAACATGCATGTCTTTGGACGGTGGGAGGAAGCCGGAGAACCCGGAGAAAACCCACGTTAACACAAGGAGGACATGCAGACTCCACCCAGAGAGATCGTAGTCTGGTCCGGGATTCGAATCCACGATCTCCTTATTGGGAGGCAGGGGCGCTAACCGCTCTGCCACCGTGCGAAATGTAAATGTAAATCATGAAATGTAAATGTAAATCATTAAATCATTAAATCGTGAAATGTAAATGTAAATCGTGAAATGTAAATGTAAATCATGAAATGTAAATTTAAATATTGAAATAATTGGTATTTTAATTATTTAATGACACATTTAAGTAATTATTTAATGGTGTATTTATTTATTTCATTCTGGCACTTTCAGTCCTCTATAGAAGACGAGACAAGGCAAAGACACACAGGAGAACACTAGGAAAACCCGGAGTCAGTCGGAGCGGTGACTATTACAAGAGTAAACATGTTCTGTTACATGCTCTTTTACATCTTGCCTTGATGTATGTCTTATGTCAAACACTGCCATTGTGTTGAAAGGTGCTATACAAATAAACTTTTCAGAATTTCAGAAGATGATGCTCTGCTTTGAGCTGTATACAACTGAAAAATATGAATGATTCTGTTTATTTGAAATACATTTATATACATAATTAACTGTTTAACTACTGGCAGCAGCGTTAAATAAATGTCTCTCACGGCAGGGGTCAGGAACTGCACTGATGATAAGTGATGATAATGATTATAGTTTGATAAAATTATGAAATTTTATCACACAAGGCTTTCAACTTTTGACCTGTCTTGGTCACATAACATTTATCAAACACCTGTCCCTATTCTTGAGGTGTCTGAGATCCTGTATAATATACATTGAAGATACTGACACAATGCGGTATTACTCCATATCTGTTGCTGATATTCAAAGCATCTTCAGTGGGAGATGAATAATCAGAATGACATATACACTACCTCACACATGTACAAGTGCACACACACACGCAGATGCTTGCTTACACATGCATATACCCCCCCCTCCCCCGCCACCAGGTCAGGGTCTGTTATTTAAGGTTAAGCAGGCATCAGTACTCTGTCTCCCTGCAGCCTCTTCTGAAGGCCTGTGAAGCAACTCATCTACGTAGAATGAATATAAATGACTGGGACTGTATGTTTAGAGCCATTAGAACCACGGCTGCTGGCGTGTAATCAGTACAGAAAGAGCAGTGATAGGAAGAGTGATCTAGGTCACCACACGGTTCAGCTGTCAAAAAGGGTTTGGAGCGATGAGTTATGCATACAGGTATAGTCTTGTTTGGTATTTGAACCTAATAATGTAATTACATAATAAGAGCATACACAGTCAGTGAATCACTGTGTGTAAGTGTCCATATATTTTTCCTACAGATTAAATTAAATCCAGATTTCTATAACAATCCTAAAAATGGCAGGTCTAATTAATTCCTCAAGACAATTTATAGTATGTTTGTTCTCTGGAAAGCTTGCAACACTCATCTGATTCTAGGCTGCTTAAAGATGTTCTACCATTAATTAGCACGTCTTTAGTGCATATGATCAATCTGTCTTTACTGACATGTTATGTACCACAGTCTTTTAAAGTAGCTGCAATTAAACCTCTCCTTTAAAACCCACTCTCGATCCAGTGGATTTTTTCTATCATTTTCTCCCTGTTAATAGGGTTTTTTCCGTAGTCTTTCAGTTTTTCCATATTCGAATCGAGGGTCTAAGGACAGAGGGTGTCGTATGTTACAGATTGTGAAGCCCTTTGAGGCAAATGTGATTTGTGATATTGGGCTAAGTAAATAAAATTGAATTGAATTGAAATTTAGATACAACATCTCTTCTTTCATTGATTTATAGTGAGCTTTAATCCAAAAATTAGTAGTTTTACAGTCTAGGAAGAATGCTGGCCTCACTGCAAATTATTCACCTGAGAAGACTAAGAGACAGTGGATAACATAATGGCTGAGCGTCATTAGAGGCAGGAGTTTCCATTTTAGAGATGCCTGTCCAATACACTTTCACTGTACTCTACACTGTACTACACTGTCATTCTCCATGTGAGTCTGCTGCTCACTACTGGCAGTCTCACATGGAGGAGCTGCTGGTATTTTGCCCTGATATACACTTTGACTGTTTGTACAACAAAATTAAAGTATACAGTAGATAATACTGTGTGTATTGTCACCAGAAGCCTCTGAATTAATATTTATCATCTTCATCATGGGAAACCAAATGTCATGATTAAGTTCAAATTATGCTCATAAAATAAGAGGTATTACCTACTTGTTAAAAGGTCATTACCATATTACAGTATATTCCTTTTACAACAAATCAAACTGCCAAGCTTTTGCAAGTAAAAAGCTAATAAGAGTAGTTTTTCACCAGAGGTGTTCAGTAACGAAGTACAAATACTTCGTTACCTTACTTAGGTAGACATTTTGGGTATCTATACTTTACTAGAGTAATTATTTTTCAGCTGACTTTTTACCTTTACTCCTTATATTTTCACACCATTATCTGTATGTTCTACTTCTTACATTTCAAAAATAGCCTTGTTACTCCTCTTTAATTTTGGCTCTTTTTATTCCGGCTTGTCAACGTTAAAAAAAAAACAAACTATCCAGATAAATCGCACCACCAAGATAGAGTGAATATGATTCTGGTTGGATGAGAAGTATAAACATATACCATTCCAACACCCTATTGGTTTGTACGTGATCCATCACAACTGCACATGACACAAATCATGTCACACTCCAGCCAGGACATAGCCAGTGTTGGGGTCGTTACTCAAAGAAAGTAATAACTTACAGCAGACGTATGTAGTCAAATGGTGGAGAGTGTTCTTGCATAGGTGTAAAACTGGGTTGAAATCTGGTGATTGTAAACGCTGTAGCGTTTTATTCATATAATTTTCCAACTCACCAAACTATTAAGTGCACGGAAGTATCTCCATTTGATATATTTCTCCACTCTTTTATTAAGGTTTTAATTTGGCTCCCGTCTGTATGTTTATGTCTAATCTTGAAGTAAAGTGAGATTGACTGTGGCCTCCTTATGCTCATTGACTGTGTGTTTTTTTTTTTTTATGTATGTATATACAGCACAAGTGTCTATATTTGTATGTGCAGAAGACAACAGAGTGTTAAATTATTTGTGGGACTTGAGAAAAGAACTATATCTGATCTTTAAATAAACGTTTTAAAGAAAAGTGTGCAGCCCCTTGGCCTAGGCGAGTAGTTACTGTGTAATCGCAAACTTCTCCAGTTTCGATTCCAGCAGCGGATCTTAATTCCATGTCATTCCCGTTGCTCTGTCCCCATGTTTTCTGTCTAAAAAAAGTCTCACCTCTTAAAAACAAAACAGCATTCATTTATGTCCCAATTGTAAGCAGCTATAAGGTATTTTTAAATGTTTATTGATGTAGTTATCAACAACTGTGTAACTCCTCCTGTGAAGCATCCATAACTGGATGCTAATATATAAACAAATAGTGAATGACATTATTGCAATCATATAAAATATGTCTTCATAGGAGTGATACTGTAATGGTTGAAAATACTGTGAGTTAATAAACTACATATGTTTTATAAACTATTGATTGTTTTTATTTACTGATATTTTAGATGATACATGGGGGTTAATGTGAAATGTTTAAAAAAAACCCAAAAAAGTAAACTCTGTGTTTGTGTTTGAACAGAACTGTAAGATTCTCTGAGTAATGCAACAAAGGCACGTGTGACATCATCATTCAGATTGCATGAATGCAGATGTTCACGAATCTGCACGGAGAGCAGCATTTCAGTCCTAGACCTTGAATTGAGAACATTTCAACCACATATACAATCCTGATGTGAATTACATCACAAGAAATTATGTTAAAATTGTGGGCTCCACTATTACCAAAAGTGAATATAACCAACTCATTACGTAGAAAGTGACATAAAAGAGAGTGACAGAGAGAAGTTTGAGGTTAGTTTCCTTGTGCCTCTTCTTCTGAATACATCATATGAAGGAGAATCATAAATTTGGAGTTCCTTTTTTTTTTACCATATATTTATAAAATTTTCAGTTTGCATATACATCAGATTACACGATGAATAACAATCACATAAAACACAGCAAACATTTTCTCCCTTTTGTCCCCAGACAGAAAGAAAAAAAACACAAAAAAAACCCCGGGGGTTGCTTTTAGACACACTTATGTCAAGTAGAGATCGTTTCACAGGTCAATGCAGAAGATCATGATGCTACCCTACTCCCTCAAAGCTTCTTCTTGTAACAGGTTACCAACATTAACAATGTGCCTTAAGAATTTAGTAAAAGGTCTCCATACATCTTCAAAAGCATTTTGTTTCTTTTTGACAATGTATGTTATTTTTTCTAATGACATATTTGATGAAATTTCTTTAATCCACATTCCAATTCTTGCCTTATTGATATTTTTCCAATTAAGAGCAAATATATGTTTAGCGTGTAAAATACACATCTATGAATTGGACCTCTTTGCTCCGTAAGGGGGGGCTGATGGGATATATACCCAGGATAAACAGCTTAGGATCCAGTGGCAGTTTCTTTGATAGAATGTTCTCAATCATATCAATAATACCCTGCCAAAAGGGTTTCACTTTCACACATTCCCATATACAGTGGTACAATGTACCTCTTTCCTCATTACACTTTATGCAGGTATCAGGAATGTTATCATTAAATTTGTGCAACTTGACAGGAATTATGTATGTATGCATCAGCCATTTGAACTGTATATGTTTCAAGTTACTGTTGACTGTCTGCATCTGAGCCTTCTTACATGCCTCATACTAATCTTCACGAGATATTTTGTGATCTAGATCTTCTTTCCATAATCTTAGCTTGGATTCTGAGGATTCATCGGACCCAGACAGAAACAAGTCATACAAAGATGAAATTGAACCTTTGTCATAACAATGTCCTGTAACTACTGCCTCTAATGGGGAAATGACAGGAATATCTAATGAATGGTTTTGAGATGAGGATATAAAGCTTCTAAGCTGAAGATATTTGAAAAAATAGGTATTTGGTATGTCAAATTTGGTTGATATTACTGCAAAGGACATAAAAACTTCATCTTTACTGTACATATCTTGCACTTTCCTTAAACCCTTTTCAGCTGGACACTGATCATGAACATCTCTGCAGTACTGGACATAATTTGGGAATATTAGGTGCTTAAACTACTGTGCAATACACCCTGTTTTCAATTTAATTTGTGATACTTATTTATACTTCTAGTATGGCTGTGCAATATCCTCCGTCCCATTATATATTGTTAATAAGCTACACGTAACTTGACAGTTCATGCACTATTGCTTTATACTGTAATATTAACCTCAACCTGTAAACCCACTTTGTACCTTACACTTATTTAAATTTATACTTATTGTAAATGACCCCAATACACAAGTTTATATTTGTATTGTACCTGTTCAATCATTATCTTAATTTGTTATTACATGTGTAAATGGAATTTTATTTTGAAAGGATATTGTTCGCGTGCCTCGACCAAAAAAAGCAGAGAGTAAGAAAACAAGGAAGTAAAACAGCAAAACGGTGATACAGCATGGGGAGTGAAGCAAATGATAAAACGGAGAGAAATAAGTGATAAACCGGGAGAGTTGGGAGTTTAGCTCCAGTCGAGAGTGGCAACAAGGTACATAAATTGTATTAATTCGTGGTCAGTATGTCGAGTTTATTTTCCCGAATGTTATACTATTGCTAACTTTCTGGTGCTAATAGAACGATGTATTATTTTTCTAACTAAGCTAATGTATGGTTTTGTTTGTTGTGTTAAATTCCTGTCTAGCTCTTACGTTGGTCTATATTGAACTTCAAGAACAAATAAACTGCATTAGACCATCAGTCCTGGCTTACATTTCTTTGACTGGACCACTACAGTAAGAGCTTGACCATGCGCCGTCATGCTGCACGACGTGATCTCAAGGTCGCAAAGTAGGTACCTACAACGAACAGCAGGTGGCAGAAGCTGGTCAGGAAACTGAAACGATAAAGGAATAGAATCGGCTACACCAAAATGGAGGAGACACAAGCCTCATCTGTGACCCCCAAAGACATTAATGAGCAGATTGTTAGTATGCTAAAGGAAATTCAGGATTATAAAAGCTTGCTACAAAACGCAAGTGAAATTACAAGGCAGGATATTAAAGAAACAATTAAATGTAAGGAAAAGATGTTAGCCGATTTACAGTGTAAAGTCCAGAGCGCTGCAGAAGAACCTCGACGCTCCGAACGTACAAAGACAACAACAGAAAAAATGCTTGCTTACCAAAGGGACGAAGTAAGTAAAAGGGAAAAGAAGCTTATCAGCTTATATGAACAATGGAAAATTCAAGCTTGGGATGCAAGTGAAAAACTTAAATCAGACACGACAGAAGCACACCTGTCATCTCTTGCAGACATGTTAGAGAAAGGAAAGGATGACATTATGAAACTTTACACCGAAATAAGAAGTCATGTTGCCCCATCAACTGATTTGAGGCGAAGGATTGATGCATGTGAAGCAGTGACAGGTGACATTGTCAAAATCATATATGAAAGACTAACAGGCATTGATGGAGATTTTGATGCAGATCATGAAAGAAGTCATCTACATGGTCTATGCACTCTCCATTTATGGCTCTACCGCGGCACAGTCAAGTATCGCCCCCCATTCTTCATCTTCATACATCGCATCGAAACGAGCTGATTCAGCGGCAGAGCTGGCAGCGAAAGAGGCTGAATACAAGATTGTGCAAGAGGAAAGAAAGCAACGGGAAAGGATAAAAGCTTTAGAAGAGCAGCAAAGGAAAGAACTGGAAGTTCAAAGGTCTGAACTGGAGCGTTTGCAGGCTGAAAAGGACGTTGAGGCAGCTCGAGCAAGGCTTGAAGCTTATAACAGAGAAATAATACAAATGGGTGACGTCCAGTCAGTTAAGGGTGAGCAGGTGAGCCCATATTCTGTATCACAGCACCCTACATCACACTCATCTAATGCCGCCATGTTATCTGCAACCCCGGCTGTCGCTCAAATAGCACAGGCCGTTCAAGACAGTATAACAATGAACAGACTTCCGATGCCAGAGCCAACAGTGTTCAACGGTGAGCCAATCCGCTTTATAGAGTGGAAAGCCTCCTTTATGTCACTGATAGATCAAAGGGGCATTTCTGCTGCAGACAAACTATACTATCTGAAGAAGTACGTTAGTGGTCCGGCTCGTAAATGCATAGAAGGAACCTTCTTCAGAAATGACGAAGAAGCTTACCAAGATGCCTGGAAAAAACTTAACCAGCAATATGGCCAGGCATTTGTCATTCAAAGAGCATTCCGAGAGAAGCTTTCAAGCTGGCCAAAAATACAGTCTAAAGATGCTGAAGGGCTGAGAACCTTTGCAGACTTTATAAATGCTTGCCTTTTAGCTATGCCTCATGTAAAAGGCCTGGAAATATTAAACGATTGTGAGGAAAATCAAAGACTGATTCAAAAACTGCCTGACTGGGCGGCTGCTAGATGGAATCGCCATGTTACAAAGGCCCTGATGGAAGATAGGGAATTCCCCTGTTTTAAGGATTTTGCTGCATTTCTTTCGTTGGAAGCAGAAGTAGCCTGCAACCCAGTCACGTCCATTTATGCTCTTCGTTCTTCAGAGGTATGTAATGACAAAGGAAATCTAAAGGACATCAAGAGGAGCAAAGCAAGTGTCTTCAGTGTAAAAACAGCCGTACACTGTGACAAGCAATTGTCACCAAGAACAAGCGTGAGATCTCTGTGTATGCTGTGCCAAAATACCCACCAGCTCCACACATGCCCAAACCTCATGAAAAGGTCTCTGGAAGATAGAAGGACATACATTAAGGAAAATAAACTGTGTTATGGCTGTTTGAAACAAGGTCAAGTGCAAAGGACTGTCGACGCCGTCTTACCTGCGACACCTGCACGAGAAGGCACCCGACCTGCCTTCACGATGAAAACTACATCAAACATGTGAAAGGAGAAAGGCATGTGAGTATGAAAAATGCAACACAAATTAACACAGAAACAACAGCCGCTATGTCTCTCAATGTTGCCAGGGAGGGACAATCTGCTAGTTCTTCAATGATTGTTCCAGTGTGGGTGTCATCTGCTGCAAACCCATACAAGGAAAAACTTGTCTATGCTTTATTAGACACTCAAAGTGACACCGCCTTCATTGATCAAGAGGTGAGTCATGAACTGCAAGTGGAAGTTTGTCCAGTAAAACTGAAACTAACTACCATGATGGGAGAAAATGCAGTTGTAAACAGTGGAAAGGTGTCAGGTCTCCTTGTGAGGGGTTACAGCTCTGCAACACACATCCATCTCCCTCCTGCATACACAAAGGACAATATACCTGTAAACCCTGAACACATTCTGTTCAAACAGATCTAGGTTGGAGCATAGTTGGCAGTGTAGCACTTTGCCTTGAAACAGGCACGATGAGCAGCTTTTGTCATCGTGTTGCTGTAAAAGAGATTCCCCCAGTAACACCCATGGAAGCAATTCGTGCTTTAGAACGTGACTTTAAAGAAACCAGCGGAAATGATAAAACAGTCTCTCAAGACGATCTCGTCTTCCTCAACAAACTCAAGGAAAGCATACGGAAAAATGAACAAGGACATTATGAAATGCCATTGCCGTTTAAGGAAAGGCCTCACATTCCTGACAACCAACAGCTCGCAGAAGTCCGACTCAGCCACCGCAAGAGGAAATTCTCCAGAGATGAACGATACAAGGACGATTATGTTAAGTACATGAATGACATCATCGAAAGCGGTGATGCTGAGGAAGTTCAGGAGGATGGACTTCCCGGAGAGAAATGGTATATACCACATCACGGTATTTATCACCCAAAGAAACCTGAAAAATTGCGTGTTGTCTTCGATTGCTCAGCCAAGCACAAAGGAACCAGCCTCAACGAGCACCTTCTGTCCGGACCAGACATGATCAACAATTTAACAGGTGTCCTTCTTCGCTTTCGGCAACATCAAATAGCTTTAATGTGTGACATTGAAAAAATGTTTCATCAATTTCAAGTCCAAAGGAATGATCGTAACTACCTCCGCTTCTTATGGTGGAAAAATGGAGACTTACACACACAACCACAAAGGTACAGGATGACAGTACATCTGTTTGGGGCAGTATCTTCCCCAGGATGCGCCAACTATGGGTTAAAGCATCTAGCCAAAGAGAACAGCGTTGCATATCCGTTAGGTGCTCAGTTCATTGCCAGAGACTTTTATGTGGACGATGGAGTTACGAGTGCAGAGACAGAGGAAAAGGGCATACAGCTGGCACAAGAGGCCCGTGAACTATGCGCCGAGGGTGGTCTCAGGCTACACAAGTTTGTATCAAACAACAATGCTGTTCTAAACAGTATACCGGCATCAGAAAAAGCAACAGACATCAAAACAAAGAACCTTGCCCTCGGTGAGACGCAAATGGAGAGAGCGTTGGGTATCCACTGGAGCGTAGAAAGAGATTGCTTTGCGTTCAGCATCACACTGAAAAACCAACCTCTCACACGGCGTGGAATACTATCCACTGTTGCATTCATATACAACCCCTTGGGATTTCTCGCCCCCTATATTCTCAGTGGGAAAAGAATCCTGCAAGAAATGTGTCGCCAAGGAACTGGCTGGGATGACCCACTGCCTGAACATCTGAGACCACAGTGGGAGCGTTGGAGAAAGGATCTTGTCAACTTAGAGAAAATACAAATAGCAAGATGTTACGTGCCCGCAAACTTTGGAAAGGTGGTAAAGAGTGAACTGCATCATTTCTCGGATGCAAGCACCATTGGGTCAGTGTTCTTATCTGAGACTTAAGAACGAGGATGGAGATGTGTACTGTGTTTTCATCATGGGGAAATCCTGTGTGTCTCCCACAAAGGTCACCACTATTCCAAGGTTAGAACTGACAGCAGCTGCTGTGTCAGTCACAGTGAGCGACATGCCCCAAGAAGAGCTAGTTCATGACAATACAGAAGAATTCTTTTGGACAGACTCCAAAGTTGTCTTAGGGTACATAAATAATGAAGCAAGGCGGTTTCACACGTTCGTTGCAAACAGGGTGGAGAAGATACGCAATAGTACCACACCCCAGCAATGGTTTTATGTCCCCACCAATGAAAACCCTGCAGACAACGCTTCCAGGGGAACAACAGTAGATGAACTGCTGTCATCACATTGGCTCATTGGTCCTAAGTTCCTGTGGGAAAAGGAAATACATCCTCCAGTAAAGGATGTTCTGGATCTTCCTATGGGAGACCCAGAAGTTAAAAAAGTTCAAACATTGCAAACAAAGACTGTTAGACAAATAAGTCTCACAGATCGCAGTTCTCATCTTGGTCACAGGCTGTCAGCGCAGTAGCACGCCTCAGACGACGAATCCTAAGGGACAAATCAAATGGACACTCGACTGTAAGTAAACGACAAAACGCGGTGCTAGTAATCATCAAAGACTTACAGAGACATGCATACCAAGATGAAATAAAGACACTAAGCAAAAGGAACCTGCTATCAAGTAACAACAAGCTGTATCATCTTGACATCTTTCTAGATGGAGATGGTGTGCTCAAGGTGGGAGGAAGACTACATCGTTCAACCCTTCCTAACTCATTCAAGCATCCGGTCGGTAAACAATTTCTTAATTCTAGTAAAGTATGATCGAGGGGGTAGGGGGATATTCTGGAACAAGTAGAGAAATTTAGGGAGTATATTCATTTTTAGAATATTTATCCTGCCAATCATTGAGATGGGTAAAGATGTCCAACGTTCTACTAGTGAGGTAGTAGCTAGTGGGGTCATAATTTATCTGAGCAATCCTATTCACCTCAGTGACAATTTTTATACCCAGATATGTAAAATGATCTGTTGATTTGAAGGTAGAAGCATACCCCTGGCTATTTTCCCTTTCTGATTCGTTAAGTAACATTATAGGTGATTTTGAAGGCTTAACTTTATATCCAGATATTTTTCCAAAAGTTTCAATTAGATCTAGAAGTGCAGGGGCCGAGCTGCTCAGGTTTTTCAGGAGCAAAATTATATCATCAGCAAATAGTGCTATTTTATGGTCCAGGTGACCTAAGTATTTTTGTATCTGAGTTTAAAAGACCGATTGAATGCATGTTTTCGCATTTTGTGTTTGGTTTTCCCGGTTTTGGAAGAAAAGTTATTAGGGCATTCCTCATGGATGTGGGGAGAAGACCATTCCTGAAAGACTTCTGAAACATCTCTGAAAGAGGTGAAATCAATTTTGACTGAAGGTCTGGATGAAAACGAACATGTTTGTTGTTGTAAAGAACATTCCCTTTTTTTCTGGCTGCCTTTAATACGCGTTCCTTGTCTTTGAAGTTTAAGAACTTCATAATTACTGTCCTCGGGCGTGTCGTGCGCGAGTTGTTATTCGTCAGAGTGCTGATTCTGTGAGCCCGCTCAATAAACCAATGACTCCCGCGATTTCATTCCTAGAACCTCTGGTATCCACTTCTCCAGGAATGTAGCCGTGTCCAGACCATCTGCTTTCTCTGGTAGGCACACCAGTTTCACGTTGTTCCGTCGGCTTCTGCATTCCAAATCTTCCACTTTATTTGAAAGAGCTTTAACAGTGCTTTCCAATGTGCTCACATTGGATATTAGCCCATTAACGTTGTCTTCAGCATCAGAAATACGTTGTTCCTGTGCATTCCTGTATCTCCTTTCTTACCTCCATAATTGCTGTTTGCACGACGTCAATTTTCTTATAAAGACCACTTTTCAAGGACATTATGGCTTGTTATTTTCGCCCGAAGTTATTTCGCCATCTCCTTAGTCAGGGCATTCTTCCACAGTTGCCATGGCGTCGCTAATTTCTTCACCATCGGAGTGTTCGTCTTCATTTCGTGCTATTTTCTTGTCTTTTTTGCCACATTTAATTGACATTTTAACTCCCCGTTCTCTTGTTTGCTTATTGCTTTCCTTTAAATACAATTCTGGTTGGTATTGTAGGATGAATCACATGCTGTCAACAAAGCCAAAAAATTGCAACCTCTTAGCACCTTGCCATAACCGGAAGTCCTGAAGTTTCTTTTTGCTCAGATTGTGGATTATGGACGTTTGACTCTAGGAACATTTTGGGAGCTTTGGATGGATCTGTGTATTGTTCATCAGAGACTTGGTCCTCTACTTTGAGAGTGGGATCGCTGTGGCCAGAGAAACTACTTGCTATGTGATTTACTCTTGATTACTCCTAGTTTAAGACAAGCGGGGGAACAATGATCTCAACACATTTGACACCCCCTTCTTGAGATCATCTATAGCCAATAGTAGTCTTTCACTCACAGTTTCGGACAAAAGCGTGTCCTCCTCGTCTTCCTCTTTTTCTTCTGACAGGAATCCTATTTTGGCAAAATCCAATTCCTGAATGGATAGAAATGGATAGGTCTTCTTTGAGTGCCTGGGCACAGTAATGACTTTCTGTGATCTTTCTGGGTCTCTTTATCTTCCTTTATTTCCATTCCTTGAGGACCCGGACCCACCACCCATCACTCTATGGTGTCTGGCCTTTCCTTCGGCACAGCTGGGCTATCCATGGTTCTCTCTGAATAGTATGCCCCCTGGTCTCAGCTGGCAGTCTCCACTTCCTCCTCCATGGTGTCATCCGTCCCGGGCCTCTCCCGGTTGTTGCCTTAGACACTTGAGCAGTTTTCCCTCACTGCTGCACCTCTCGGGTTGTTTTTCACAAACAGCTCTCTGCTGGGGTTCTTTTTTAGGACATGATGGAACTTCCTTCGTGCCCCACAATGGGCGCCCGTACGGGAGGTACTGGACCAGCTCTCCATTTCTAGGGTCCGATCCTTAGACTCTAAGAGTATTACCCTAAATTATTGACTAAAGACTATTTAAGCTGGTGGCGAGGAGACACGCCTAGCTTCTAAATGCCTACGTCCGAGCGTCTACCCTGCTTCCTCTGATGCGGCAACCGACTAAATAGCCCTTGTGCGTCAGTTACCACTATCAGCTGCGCTCATTAACGGCAGCTCTCCTCTAAATAATCTGGTATCTTGTTATGGTGCTAGGATGGGTTTAAGTGATTTAAGGGACTGTTAATTTGATTGGCTAGAGTAACCTGTTACGATGTTACACACACAAAACAACCTAACTTTTTACTACCATCAATGAGCTCAAAATCAATGTCACACAACTACAATATAATACACATTACTATAATAAAATAAAATTAAAAATACGTTGAAAATAGACTGCTCCATTGTGTGATCAGACAACCCAGTCTCATGGCAGTTTGTGACATTGTCATGAAATTTAATCTATTGTTCATGCACACGAATTTCCCTTTTTTTCGTGTCACTCAGCACGACTCTCAATCCAATGTTTTTAAAAATGTGTTATTAAGTGAGCATGTCAGTGCAAGGGCAGAAAGGCATTCATTTTTTCAATGATTTGATATCTTTGTGAGTGTTGTACCGCTGATTTCCTTTCTGATTCGATACCAAGTAAAATAAAGCCTGGTATCGGCAAAACCGATCCAATACCGATACTTTTAAACATAAACTTTACGTGTTTGGAAAATCAAATGTAGTGTAGGCCAAATTATAGGTTCATAGTGAATTTAAGACATCAGACTAATTGTTGTTTGAACATCAACACAAAAACTTAAACCTAGTAGATATATGTAAGTGCTACACATCGCCAACTTCAGCTTCACATGTTCTCCTTCTTTACCTGGAAAGTGCCTGCATGCAGCACCTAAAGATCCCGAGAGTGATGTCTGTCTCGCCCTAGCAGCACCTGAGCTCCCTCTCCTCTTTTCCTCTTCTGATCGCCTCATCATAACCTCATCATATTCTGTTATGATTGATTCTTAGATGTTTAACGAGGTTTGTGGTGCTTCCACAATACCTCACTTGATTTTTCAAACATGTTGTGGTAGGTAGCTTGTCTTCTCTTCCAGATGAACTGAATCATGTAACGCGTGCATGATGTTTACGTATGGACGATTTTACTGGGACACGTGACTTACTGGTAAAATCTCCCGTTTGAGTTTTAACAAGCTACTATATTGGGCAGTAGATTCATTTAGATTTCTAATAACGGGTAACATTTTGTTTCTATTATTCTATTTTCCACAATGTGAAAGCAACGCAGCTTAACCCAAAATACAAGCGCAGGTGCTTCCGTCCATAAAGCACATGCAGGTGTGCTCTACACAGAGAATATACTCCAGCTGCAGGGAACACTTTAGTTGGCTAAAGATCTTCCTTTTAGAAGTGCTTTTGAATATACCTTTAGATGTTCCCGGTAGGCCAACTTCCCGAGGTTTTATAAGCACGCTCCAGGGCTTGGGCAGATCTTTTCAATTGCCTGACCTCATCCGTGAACCCGGGGACAGAGCGTGTAAAAGTGATTGTCTGGGTTTTTTCTGGTGCATGGAAGTTTAAGGTAGACTTGAGGTTGCTATTGTAAAAGTCCATAAGATTGTTATGAACTACTGGAAAAGAGGACTCAGATGCGGACTGAAAACAGGAAAAACTTGAGCTTTATTGGAGAAGCAGGGAAATCAAGGCGGAGGGGCCGAATAACTGGAGCCGGGTACGGAGGAGGTCCGCGGGGGAAAGCAGGGTCGGAGCGAGGGCGAGGTAATCGGGGCAAGGTGCAGAGAACAGCAGACAGAGATCCCGCGGAGGAAGCAGGCGAGGCGTGGCTGAGTGTTGGGACGGACCTGGATACAGAGAGCGAGGTGAGTAATCTGAATCACAAAGTTCAAAATTCTGATTTATTTACAACGAGGCACTGTCGAGGTTACCGCAGGCAAACGGACAATCTGGCAGCGCCAGGATGTGAAGAGGAGCTCTAAATACCCTGGCGTCTGATGGAATGATTGTGCCCAGCTGTGCTGACCAGAGAGGTCTTTGCAGCCACGCCCCTGTTCCAGCACTTACTCCAGCCTTCTATTGGTCTTGGAAGAAAACATCACAAAGATCATTGACCGATGAATTGGGGAGGGGGGGAAGGTGCTGAAGGTGCAGGCTGAGGGAGGCAGAGTCAATGTTCCTGATATTCCTGAAGGTAATGAAACGTTGTTGCTTGGTGAGGGGAGCTGCAATGACAACATTGTGTATTTTCTGTTTAAAGTATTAGAAATAGAAAGTAATTTGTGATAGTAATAGAAAAATAACAACAAGAATAACTACGCATATTGAGAAAATATAACTATTGATGACAGCATCTAAGTTAATGCCATTCGGGATTTTTTTAACTTCATTGTGAGTTTAGCTTTTATATAACCAAGTATGTACAAATAGGAAAGGTTCATACAGTAGAAGCAAAAACAAACTCTATATAAAAAAGCAGCAAAAGATGACACCATAAGGATACAATAGAACTTTTTGTAACATTAATAGCTCATGTTTGGCACCTCCAATTTTGCTGTGATAATTTAGGACTGTGATGTGTTAAGGTGAAGATCTGATGTTAAGGGTATTACCACAGTAATAAAAATAGCATATTAAATATAACTCTTGCAAAATCAGAATTACATCTGCCTTCAAAGTTGATAGTTAAATTGTACTTGTTAAATTGTACTTGTCCTGATGACATGGAGGACAAAGATTAGTGGTGTGCAGATCAACACTGAAATATCAATACCTCCAATACCAGCTAGTCACGTTCTAGAATCGATTCTCATTTTAAAATATCGATATTTTAGTTTATCATTACCAGAAACCTAGTGAAAAGTAACTATACTATTCTTGTCTAAATGATCCTGTTGGTAGGAACTACTTCTTCTTCCGCCTCCATTGTCATATGCAAAATACGGGTGTATACGTAAATGCGTGAGCGTCACGGTGCGCTGCTGCTCGCAGACAGTCCGTTTCACAGAAATGGTTGAATGTAAACGGAGTCTCCACAAACAGCAACGACGCGAGTGTGATGTGTGTGGGAAGACAGTGAGGTATTGCGTAAACACCACCAACCTCGTTAAACATCTAAGAATCAATCATAACAAAGTATATGATGAGGTTATGATGAGGCAATCTGAAGAGGAAGAGAGGAAAGGCACAGGTGCTGCCAGGGCGAGACAGACATTACTCGCGGTGTCTTTAGGTGCTGCAGGCAGGCACTTTCCAGGTAAAGAGGGAGAACATGTGTAGCAGAAGTTGGCGATGTGTAGCACTTATGTATGTCTACTAGGCTTAAGTTTTTGTGTTGATGTTCAAACAATGGGAGTTCCCTTTATTCTTAAAATTACGATCACATTTTGTTTAAATGTACATAAATAAATTTGGTTATGAAATAATTAATGAAATAAATAAATGCTACAATAAATAGCTGTATGAGTTCAGCTTGGAGTAATATGTGTGTCCCTAAGATCAGCACACATCAATGTCTACATCCCTAAACCCCCCTAAAAAGGAGGCTGTACGCAGTCCTGTCCAGTCCTGGACAGTCCAAATGAACAGTACACAAGCTAGGAAGCATCAATCCTGTCATCCAACATACCAAAAGAAAGACCAGAAAGTGAGCTAAAAGCCAGTACCAAGCATCCACAACCAGAACAAAACACAATTACAACCTAGGCAATTATACTCATAATGTCCAAAAACACACAAATATGCAAATCACAATTCCATGATTTCGTTATTTTCACCACTTCCAGCAATCCAGACAAGCTTTACACCCACTGAAAGGGCAGACTCTGCAGAAAACAAAGATACCAGCCACGTTGCCATACGATAAAATATCAGCGATCTACAGTCATAAATGTAACAAAAAATCATAACCATATCATAAAGCATGTCTTACCTTTGCTGTCTTCTGGTCAAAAGTCATATTCCAATTGAAAAAGACGGTTCTAGCGTCTTCTCACGTGTATTACGGTCTCTTTGAAGTCAATGGCGGCTCCCTGGGTTTTTCCACAAGCACAAACAGTCGAGTGAGAGGGGGGAGGGAGCTCACGAACAGAAATCACTGGTTCTGGTCTTACTGCCTTCTGGATGGTGATTGGTGTTGGCTCTAACGGTCACAAAGAGGTGTCATTTATGCAGATCGGCCAATGGGCTGCTGAACTGTGAGTGTTTGACAGGCCACACACAGGCAGCTGGGGAGAGACATACTGTAGGTGCTGAGTCCCTAGGTGAATCTGAGCCAGATTATAAGCTCTAAATGACATGAAAACAGTTGTATTTGATGGAATGAGTTACTATAATGATATATTAGTGAAATATAATTACTTTTTACTGCATGGTATCTAAAACAGGTCAATGGGCCCAAATGCCATATTTGCTGGTTCTGCCTGGAAATATTGGTTATAAAATGTGTGTTAAACTGCTTAGGTTCACTTTTTTAGCATCTACTTTTGCACAGTTACTTAGTAAATATTATTTAAATCATTCCTACAAAGTTTAGGCTTATTCCTTGATGATTCTAATGTGTTTTCACTATAAATGATGTTTTTTTTTAGGCGGAGGTAGAAATTTCAATTTTCTACTGCTTTCCAGATGCATATTATCTGACAGAGTATAGATACCTGAATCCCTACACTTCTATTGTAATCTCACAGTTCTTAGCTTTCTTTTGAGACCAAGATTATGCATATAGCCTTTGTGGTTGTTAGATCCCGATTGTATACTCAATCTATTTGGGCATGTAATTTCGGAAAAAATAGTTAGGAAAAATGGGCTTAGGGATGATCACAAGGATAGATAAAGTTTAGGTTAGGCTGCTTGTAAAGTAGATAATTTCAAGTGCATTACATAGGCTAGGTGTCATTACAATATACAGATTACTTGCAATAAAACAGAAAATGTGGTCATTAAAAAATAAAAATACCACTGAAAATGATTTAATAGAGAAGATGGTTAGATAATAACATTTAATATTTTGCAGGGAAATTTGAGCAAAGTTTGAAAGTATTTCAGGGGAGCCTGATTACATTTGAACCTTTATTAGCTTTGCCTAAGCACTTGTAGCGCTTCAGTTTTGCTAGCTACCAGTCTTAGCAATGGCTTCTCTCCCTCTCTTTCCCTCTTCCTCTCCTGTTCTCTCTTGCTTGGTATGTCAAATTTTTAGCTTTTCCTCTGCCTCCTTTACTGATAATGGTACATGTAATAAATGTTGTTTATTTGTAGCGTTGGAGGCGAGGCTTAGTGATTTGGAAACGCGGTTCCGCACCATGGGAGCTCAGTCGGTAGTTGCTAGCCAAGCCCCAATAGCTGGTGCGGACCGACTAGAGCTAGCTACTGTTAGCCGTCCCCTGGCAGCTCCCGAGGAGCCGGGAATCCAGGGCGGCTGGGTGACTGTCCGAAGGAAGCATAGCCCTAGGCAGAGGCCCACGGTTCACCACCAACCCGTTCACGTTTCCAACAGGTTCTCCCCACTCAGCAACACACCCGCTGAGAAACCAACTCTGATCATTGGCGGCTCCATTTTGAGAAACGTGAAGTTAGCGACACCAGCGACCATAGTTAAATGTGTTTCTGGGGCCAGAGCGGGCGACACTGAATCATATTTGAAACTGCGGGCTAAAGATAAACGTAAATACAGTAAGATTGTTATTCACGTCGACGGTAATGACACCCGATTACACCAATCGGAGGTCACTAAAATTAATGTTGAGTCGGTGTGTACATATGCAAAGACGATGTCGGACTCCGTAGTTTTCTCTGGGCCCCTGCCAAATCTGACCAGTCCAAATCTTCATTCCGTCGCTGGCTGCCGAGGTGGTGTCCAGCAAACGATGTGGGCTTCGTAGATAAGACCTGTTCTGATTAGGAGAGACGGCATTCATCCAACTTTGGATGGTGCAGCTCTCATATCTAGAATTCTGGCCGAGTTAATTAGTGGACCTAAACCATGACAATGCAGAGTTGAGACCAGGAGGCAGAGTTGCAGTCCTACACGCTTCTCTGTGCTTCCAGAGCAGTTACCCAACCATAGTCCCATAATGACAGTGTCTGTCCCCCGGCCACTGAACTTTATAAAATCAAAAGCTAACAGAAGTGGAGTTATACATAATAATTTAATAAAAATTACCACAGCAGAAATAGCGCCTCAAAATAAGAGAATTTAATGTGGACTCTTAAACATCAGATCTCTGTCATCTAAAGCTGTACTAGTACACTAATATCAGATTATCATATTGCTTTATTTTGTCTCACTGAAACCTGGCTGGGTCATGAAGAATATGTTAGCCTAAATGTCCAGTCATAATAATACTCATATTCCTCGAGGCACCGGCTGAGGAGGTGGAGTTGCAGCCATCTTCGACTCAAGCCTATTAATCAACCCTAAACTTGAACTAAATTATAACTCATTCGAAATCCTTGTTCTAAGTCTTTCACACCCAACTTGGAAAACGACACGACAGCCAATCATATTTGTTATAGTGTACCGCGCTCCTGGTCCTTATGCTGAGAAAATAAGAACAACCCCAGGTTTCTTTTCAGCACTGTAGCCAGGCTGACAGAGAACCACAGCTCCATTGAGCCATGTATTCCTGCCCTCAGTAGTAACGACTTCATGAGCTTCTTTAATAATAAAATCTTGACTATTAGAGAGAAAATTAATCATGTCCTGCCCTCAGCTGGTGAATATATTTACTATATTTTCACTCGAAGGAACACTGACGATGGTTTACGATTGTAATGTTTTTGTGACATGACTAGACTCTGGACTCAAATGCAGAACTCGACACGAGACTGAACTGGGTAAAGTGCGTTTATTAGAGTAGGATGAGGTCTTAGGGTGTCCGGTACTGGGAGCATCACAGTCGGGGTCCGAGGAGCAGCTGAGCAGGGGCCGTAGGTCGAGGTGATGGTGAAGCAGGCAGCCGGGTCGGTGGGGAGCGAGGCAGACAGATGAGTGACAAGGAGACCGTGGAGAAGACCAGGAAGAAGGGCAGGCGGCGGAGGTAGTAATCCGGATCTGGGCACAGGGAAATAGGCGCTAGCAGAGATAACAATTGCTATGAAATAATCTCGCGTAGTTGACACGCTGTACCACGAAGGTGACTGAATGATCTAGCGATGAGTGAAGGTCTGAGCCGGGGTTTTATACTGCAGGGTCTTGATTACAATGGCATCAGGTGTGTGTGAAAGTGCTGCCAGCGGGAGCTGGCAAATGACTTCCAGGTGCCCTGGAGACAGGCCTGCCTCACTCCAACAAGGGAGTGGAAAAACAAAAGACAGACTGAAGAGACAAACGGGACAAACAGGAAAACACTAGGTCCGGGGAACATAGGATACAAGGGGGTGGGGAGAGCAGCAGAATCGTAACAACAATGGAATAGCCTACAGAATATAAAGCAATAAAACATGGTTTAAAAATTACCTGATTAGATGTTAAATATTGTAGCCCTTAAAGCAAAATAAAAAAATTAACAACAAATGACAGGCTCCTGCCTCAAGTGGAGGAGTTTAAGTATCTTGGGGTCTTGTTCACGAGTGAGGGAAGGACGGAGCGGGAGATCGACAGGCGGATCGGGGCATCCTCTGCAGTGATGCGGTCGATGTACCGGTCTGTCGTGGTGAAGAAGGAGCTGAGCTGCAAGGCATAGCTCTCTATTTACCTGTCGATCTACGTTCCTACTCTCACCTATGGTCATGAGCTTTGGGTCATGACCGAAAGGACAAGATCCCGGATACAGGCGGACGAAATTAGTTTCCTCTGCAGGGTGGCTGCGCGCTCTCTCAGAGATAGGGTGAGGAGCTCGGTCACTCGGGAGGAGCTCAGAGTAGAGCCGCTGCTCCTCCACATCGAGAGGAGTCAGCTGAGGTGGCTCGGGCATCTGTCCCGGATGCCTCCTGGCCGCCTCCCTGGGGAGGTGTTCCGGGTATGTCCAACCGGGAGGAGGCCCCGGGGAAGACCTAGGACACGCTGGAGGGACTATGTCTCTCGGCTGGCCCGGGAACGCCTCGGTATTCCCCCGGAAGAGCTCAAGGAAGTGTCTGGGGAGAGGGAAGTCTGGGTGTCTCTGCTTAGACTGCTGCCCCTGCGACCCGGCCCCGGATAAGCGGTAGAAAATGGATGGATGGAATTTAATTGAATTGAGTTATGGACTTCAGACTCAATTCTGAAGGTCGCTATGAATGAACTATTTAGCTATCATTTAACCATTTGCCGTATCGTGCTCCATGTGCCTGCACATTTTGACCAGCAGAGGGCGTCTCTAAATGGCATTTGTAAACCTTGCGCCTGCACACCTGTGCATTACATTGGTGATTATATTTCTTTTTTTCCAGTTCCTATTTAGTGCCACAGAGTGCACTCCGTGCTACGGAAATAATTCTGTAATAAAGCTAGCATGTGCTTTGTGTATTCTGTTTCTTATTAAAAGTAGCTGACTTTAGGGCAGACTGGGAACAAGTAATTGTCCTGTGCGGCCATTGTGTACGCCGACTTGCCGCCAATTTGCGTCTGTTTACGTTGGTGAAATGTAAGGAAATAAAGTTGGAATTTGTTTGTTTTTTAATCAAATCCCTCCCCCACTTTATTGAATACAAACGTTCAAACAGGCATCTGTAGAACATGATATTAGTTCTTTATTTTATAACAGAGAACATGACTGCCACTAATACTGATATAAACAAATAATTAGGAAATAGTAATTAAGAAGTCAAATAATTAAAATAAATTATGCAAAAAAAAGTGAAATAGAGGGGATCACTTAAAATACATTTCAAGGAAGTCAAGTAGTTAAATAATTCTTAATAATAATATCTCTCAAGGATTTAAAAAAAGACAGCCAATTTGTTTTTAAATGCTTCAAAAAAAGGATATCTATATTTGTGTGAATAATATTTTTCCAGCAGAATCAAATTGTTTACAAGATATTCAATCTTTATGTCCTGCATATAAATTCCAAAAACATATTATTATATTGGGATGTTGAAATTTTGTCTTTCAAGCACTTTTGAACTTAATTTCAATTAAGTGTTCAATAAAGTGTGAAAAAATCAACCCCCCCAAACTTTATTTCCTTACATTTTACTGGCGTAAATAGAAGCACACTGGCGTTCATATCCGCCGGCCATAGTGTGCAGGTGCATGGAGCGACGTTCACAAATGCAGACTGCAATTTGCAACGGTGTTTATAAACGGCAACTGCTGTTATAAACTATAAAACTATAATAGACGTATAACATATTGAACAGCAGGGAAAAGGGCACAAATAATGAACTCATCTGCTTTCTATAGTGCCCTTCTGGCCGGCTGGTCCACAGAAAACTGTCTGCATGTGAAAGGCTGTCTATCTTGGCTGCCACCATGGTTCCGCACCCAAGCTGTCACTGGACAGTTGACTGTTTTTCATTTGGCATTGACATTACATCATCTCAAAAAAGAAAATGCTCCCCTGCACCTTTTCATGAAAGCTAATGACAATACTTTGCATTTATTATTCGCAGGTCTCTGCTGGACAACACTGAAATGCAATATACCTTTTCACTTTGCTTATTGTGTTGTGATTTGATGTTAATATGGCAAGGTAAAATGCTAAATAACTGTCCTTTTCACGTTTTCATTTCAATTAATTATGACAGAGTGAATACAAACATAAAATGGAAACATATAATGTGTATTGTAGTTTTCTGTGTCAGTGTTTGATTTGTTTTCATTTAGGCATTTAAAATCTTCCATAATAATGGATATAGCAACACTAACCAGTAGTAAAATAATGCACTTTTCATGATAATAAAAAGTTCACTGTGTTGAATTGTTTAACATAAAAAAAGTTTGAACTCTGTTTTGGTCTCTCTCAAGTTGATAACTTTACCACCCATGTAAATTAGTGGAAACCAATAGCTGCAGTAAAGGTAGTAAAAACATTTAAATTTAAAATGCCTTGGAAAATGTTAAGTAGTTAATTAATTAATACAGAATTTGTAGTTAATAGGCCACAACAACATTTAATGGAGGTTTGACAGACTGTCACACCTAATGATTAACAAACAGTAAAACCTGAGATAGACAACACATGTTATTTTAAATAAAAGGTCAGTATTGGCAAACCCATTTAATGGTCTAACCTCATATTACACACATGATCACACATTCCAGTCCTCCCTAAACATTCACACACACACACACACACACAACCTATTCTGATCTCTGTTGGAACACACCCACTTCACTCTGTGCTAAGAAAATATGGAACCTATTCATTTCCTTTCTTCATTCCGTGACATTGGTATGTGTGTGTGTGTGGTGGTAATAGTGCTGGTGCTTGCCCTGGCCACTCTTCCCCACCACCACCCTTTCTCTCTGTTAGCGAGTATCAGTAACGTGTTAAGACCTTTAGTAGAGATGAAAACAACATAATCTGGGAAAATAATGAATAATCAATAGAAGGCAATTCTCTCTGATTACCAGGGTACGTATGCGGAGCGCTAAAATGGGAGTCGGGCCTTAGAACCCCCCCACCCACCACACCCTTTTGCTCTTGCAAAAATCCATACCCAGCAAATACAATCTAATTTCTCCGTGCCCTGCCAGTTTAAATAGCCTGCATTGAATTAAGTCGGTAAAAACAGAAATCGATCTTTCCGTTGGCCATCTCACTGCGGTGTCTCGCACCACTGGGCCCGTAATCATGGCTGATCCCTGGGAGAAATTAACCCACTGAGAAGGGAAAGGAGTGTATAGTTGTGTGTGAGATAGAGACACACACTTGCCTGAGAGAAAAAGAGATATTGCTCTATTGGTTTGCAATATGTTTTTATTAGCAGTCACAATAGTCTTTGAGAGGCATTAAAGATATTAAAATCTTGATTTATATAAAGCACACTCTATTCTCCTGCAGTGTATATGAGCAGATCAATTTCACTTATTCAGATGGAATTCACTTCGTTCAACTGAAATTTAGTCGAGTCATCTTCGATTCCCGTTCCCTCTCCTCATGCACTGATGGACACACCCTATGTCTACACACACACACAGACACATCTGGTCTCTCTTTTACCTTACCCACCCTCTCAAACACTCATTAACTCTCTACGCTATCTTTTCTCACCAAACACTGTGTAGGAACACGGATCAATACAAGTTTGTGATGTGATTCCCCACTTTAAGTGCCTCGCTTTCTGCTGATTTTCCTCCTCTCCCCCCTCTTCCCACGCTCTCCATCTCCTACCCTTCCTTTTATCCTTTCAGACAGAAAAAGGTAGAACCTGAATCCTTTCAGCTGTCTGCTTTGGCCCAAAAACAAACTGCTCACATTTGTCTTCATGTAAAGTAAAAAGTAAGAATCACTCAGAGTGATTATGCATATTTGTATATGACATCATTATAGTGTAAATGTCGTAACTACACTTGAGTCCACTATGGTGCCAACTGACATCAGTATTGTGTTTGGTGGAAAGGGAGGCTTTTGAGGGCAATTGGATTGGGATTCTCTCTGTTTTATGAGGACACTTAGTGCAGACAAACAAAATAAATTAAACTTTTTTTTATTTGGAAGTAGGCTTATAACTAACTAAAAACGAATAATTTAATCAATGATAAATATGCATTATATTATATCTGTGCATAGTATTGTGAATGAGTTTCATCTTTAGCATAATGTTAAAGAGAGTGCTCTTCTGTAGGGGGCGAACCCCAAAAGCTCCAGCCTGGTGATCAAGTAAAATACTTTGAATAGCTGTAGTGGTATATGGGATTCTATGGCCAGAAAATATGTTCATGAAATAGTATATGATATTTTGTAATTATTCTGTATTCTAGTACATATTTTTATTTACAAAACTAGATATAGCTTACTCCAGTCTAATTCTCTGGCTTCACCAGGAAGCACTGAGTCAAGCACCTTTCAGCATCACGTCCATGAAAATTCAACTGGCTACACTAAAGTGTTCAGTGTGCATCGAGAGATGAAAGTTGATGATTCAATCGGACATTCAGAATTGAAATGATTAGAACTGTTGAACCGGCAAAGTATATATAAGGTACTCACTATTTTAAATAGTAGTTCTATCATGCCCAAGCAATTTTGAATAGAAAATGAAAAGGTTATTGTTAAGTCTGATTCTAGTAATTCAATTTAAGATGAGGTGCAACCACAAGCCTCCAGAGCAGAGAGTGAGGTAAAGCATGCTGAGCATCGGGAGACACGTCAGACAGATACACATAAGGGTGGCAAAGTTCTGACTGTGAGAGAGTTACTGTAAAGAGACGTGCCAGTAAGAGTGGGATAAAGAGAAAAATGCTGTGGATAATGGTATTCTTTTACAATTCTAAATTGAATGTATGTCTGTAAAGTGTCTTTGTGAAAAATATTTTGTTAAAGCACTGTAGAAATAAAATGGCCTCCATGGCCTCACTGAACTCCTCCCAGACTTGGGTTTTTGCCTCTGCAACCACCTGAGCTGAAGCTCGCTTTGCCCTCCGGTACCCATCAGCTGCCTCCAGAGTCCCCCGAGCCAACCCGGCTCAATAGGACTCCTTCTTCAGCTTTACGGCATCCCTTATTTCCGGGGTCCACCACCGGGTTCAGGGATTGCTGCCACGACAGGCCCCTGGAGACCCTGCGGCCACAGCTCCGAGCAGCCGCGTCGACAATAGAGGTGGAGAACATGGTTCACTCGGACTCAATGGAGGTGGGAGTTGAAGATCTCTCTGACCAGAGACTCTGCCAAACGTTCCCAGCAGACCCTCACAGTATGTTTGGGTCTACCAAGTCTGTCCAACTTCCTCCCCCGCCATCGGATCTCTGGAAATTTCATAGATACATTTTTATTATGGAAATTCAGAGATTCCGTGGTATTCATTCATGGAGATATGAGATATGAGTATAATCAAAACCTGGTTTTGGATGTTACAGTGAAGTATATTCAATATCCAATAGTTAAAATTGGCAAAATCTACTTTAAAAGTTGTAATTTACATGATGTATATAATATCAACTCAACATGCTCTAAAAAGAGAAAAGTTGACAGAGGAAACAGAGGTTTTAATCCAAAATGTACAGACTCTTACATGTGTCATCGTAGGGATTATTAAAAGTGACATTGTGATGCTCCACTATGAGACAAAGCACAGAGCGTCTTTTGAGCAAGGGGGACACATTTTGGCCATTTTGGTAACGGGGATGGCATCCTCCCTCATCCCCCCTCAAATTGCCTTCTGCCTTTAGTGCCACAGCCCCTTTATATCTATTTCGTAAATGTTCACTGGAAGCGTTTCGAAAGAAGAACACCTTCAAGCAGTCTGTTCTTCAGCCCATGTCAATGTTTTTTTACTTAGTTTTTGTTTTTTACAGCAATTTAAAAACACGTGTGCAGCTCCTTTATTATTGATGGCAACTGCACTTTACCTATTTTAATTATATTCATGGACATAGGAAGGATTGAAAATGTGGGTGGGACAATATCTAAAGAGGATCTGGGGGTCCACCATCAAACATTTTTTAACAGAGTAGATGTCATTTCCTGTATTCTGGTGCCTTTTAACAGGTGGCTTGATCATTTTATCTGGCTTTACTAGCATGAGAAATTTATGGGTACATTTTGTAATTTCATCCAGAGTAAGTGTTCGGCCCAAGATCACATAGTTGACGATATCAAAAACCTAAAAGTACAGAAATTGATTTGATGACCAGAGTCATCTTCAACAATCAATAAATCCACTTGAGGATCTCTTTATGTTTGCATGCAATTTCTATTAAATGAATTGATTAAATGTTAACAAATCAATGAGTAAAGTGGAGAGGAAAACTATAGTCAAAGGGCCCCTATGCATTCTCCAATAAACTATATTCATCTTTCAATAATTTTGCAGATCAACTTCCTGGTTTAAGTTTGACCTACGGCTATTGTAGTTGCATACATGCATTATTCTATACCTTGAGGGCTTATAACCAACATTTATAGGTGTGCTAACTATCAATTTAACCACAAAATAATTGACTTTCCTAATATGGCTAAACTGTTTCATCTACAATCTTTGCGATCATCTGACTGCTCACATTACTGCTCTATTGGGCTCTGTCGTAGTAATGTAAACACATTCCCAGATCTCCACAAATAACTTTTTTTTTTTTTAACTCTGATGTGTATTTTTTGCTTGCCTCTGGCATAAACTACAAGTTTGTGTATATGTATAAGTCTTATATTTTTGAAAGAGGAGGAATTTTCCTAAATAGTCAGTAATATTCAGTATAGTCCTTTGAAAAGTGATCATTTAACCAAGTTTGATTAATCTCTTTGTCCTGCTTTGAAGCATCAGTGTTCTCTTTGTACACTTGTCTTTTCTTGGGTGGGGTGGAGCTTATACTGGATACTTATACTGAATAAATACTGGAACACTGTGAGAGAGCACACACACACGACTATGTGACACAATGGTTTCATGGGTGGTTGTCATGATAATACATGTATAATTGTTGATGTTGGCAGTTGATGCTGCAGGCCCATTTGACGTGAGAGACATGTTTGTGACTGAAGGGATACACACACACACACACACACACAGAAACAAACACAGGCTTGTTTGCTACACAAGGGTTGTTTCAAGGAACACAGAACTAATTGAAAGGCAGATGACAGAATTCATTATTCATGGTTTGAGCCTTTGTGATGGTTGTGCATTTATTTACTGATTTTATTTGATGTGCTGCCTTTTGTATGGGTGCCATATAATTCATGTACCACGCTGGAAAATCACCACAGCTGTTAGCATGTTGTAAACTTTTGAATACAGGTATTTTATGTTTTAACAGTACACATAGATATCACATGCCCTGAATGAAACTGACACAGTGGTGATTATTCCTTTTTTCCAGTTGCAGTTTAGTGCCACAAAGTGCACTCCATGCTAGGCAAATAATTCTGTAATCAAGCTAGCATGTGCTTTGTGTATTCTGTTTCTTATTAAAAGTAGATGACTTCAGGGCAGACTGGGAACAAGTAATGAGCATTTGATGTGCACTTTTGTATATGAAGTCTGGAGAGCGAGTACTCATATATTCACACAAAGCCTCTGCTGAGACAATTACTCAGCCGATATGAAAGTCAGACTGTGAGTTGGTGTTGAATTGAAGAGGTTCTAATGGAAAGTTCCCTTAGAGCAGATCTTCCCCCAAAAATTCAGCTCTCTTAATATCAACGCTCGCTTCGATTTACCAGCCTGCAACTCTCCCACTTTTAAAAAATGTATTTATTGCTTTGCAGTGGCAGAAAATTGCCTAAATTTGATGAGAACGCACACGCGCGCTCAATCTTTCATGTGTCGTCTGGGAACTATCAACACGACGTCAATTAGGAGGAATGCGACGCGAAGGCATCATTTATAATCGAAGAAATAATCACAAAACATTCAGCCCTAGGGGGATCTGCAACACAATTTGGTTGTGCCACAGATCCTTCATCCTGCCCCCATGCCTGTCACTCCCAGTACCTGTTCCCACTCACATCTGCGAGCTATCATGGGCTAATTAGCAGCTAATCAATGTTTAATTAAAATGGGGTTGTTAATTAGAATGACTGGTGGAGTGGTTTGGGACCCTTTTTTTCTCTCCCTCTGACACCTCAGGTGTTGTAAGAATGTGGGGCGGCTCTCTGGGAACACAGGGAACACAGGGAGATCTGCCAAACTGTAACTTTGGTAACTTCAGAAAGAGAGTTTGCAAAGCCATTAAAAGCAAATTGATTTGATACTCTCATGTCAAGTGGACAAGTGAGGAATTGTGTTTTCAACCCCTGATTATCACTTACTGTTGTATTCAGGGATGAGGAACCTGACCTCAGACTTTGTTTAGGTTGTGATATGTGTGCTATGTGTGCTATGTGTGAGATAGAGAATAGAGCTGAGGCTTAAACCCAGTGTAAGACAATATATTATAAATGACCTCATAGAGGAGATATTTTCTTCTGGGTGCAGTTAATCCATACTTGTAGAGGATGACGGATGGCCTTTTGACTTGTTTTTAGTGGCTTTGATTGAATACCAGCCTCTACTGTCTTGTTTCCAGTAGAACAAATGAGTTTTGGTGTGAGTAGCCACCAGCACTGGGGCTGCTCCTTCAAAATGAGGTATTTTTATCTGCTGCCTCTGCTGGGAGTAAATGGAAGTTTGGTGAGAGAGGGAGAGGGAAGAGGTTTTGAAATTACACACGACTAGAGCAGCATATGTATCTGTATGTGTGTGTGTGTGAGGAACTGAGAGGGAATGGACTCGTCCTCTGGCCATGCCAATGAGCTGTATTTTAAAGCCAAAGCTAACTAGAAACAGAGGACAACAGGACTTTCTTAAGAAAAATATCCCTTTTCTTGCAATGATTAACACTGACCTTTAGCTGAGGAAGAAAAGTGCTTAAAGCTGAGAGGAAGGCAGAGAGAGAGAGGGAGAGGGAGATAAGAGAGAAAATGACAGAGAGGCGCGACAGATCACAGTAATTAATGTCTATGGGAGACCTTAAGGCATTATGCAAATAAAACATGAATTTCAAAGTTCAAACACCACATGGGTGCATATGCTTGCACACACATGCATACACACACACACAGTATACAACCTAAAGGAATTAAAAGTTGTTCACTTGGTCCTATATACACACACACTTTATTTCTTCGACTCTTGATAACTGTACATTTTATCATTGACTATGCTCGATCCATACTTTACTATTACATTGCTAACATCAGCCCCACTCCATCCCTAAACCTAAACTGGTCACAACTTTAACTCTGGCTGTTCGGTAGATGTGGTGGCGTCACATTCCAGTTGCACCACGTTGAGATGTTGATCTCCATTGTGGTTCAAATGTTCAGTGGAAGCGTTTCAGAAGCAGAGCGTCTTCAAGAAGTCTGTTCTTTAGACATATTTACACTATTGTTTACCAATTGTTTTGCTGAAATTATGGGTTTCACACCATATTGAAAACACATTTGCAGCTCATTAATGACCAATATAACAGATACTCAGTGGGTAGACGAAAACTCAAGTAAAAGTACTATTACTTTGCAAAAACAAGTGCTCAAGTAGAAGCAAAAGTAGTCATCAAATCCTGCAGTTCAATTCAATTCAAGTCTATTTATATAGCCCAATATCACAAATCACAATTTTGCCTCGAAGGGCTTTACAATCTGTAACATACGACACCCTCTATCCTTAGACCCTCTATTCGACTAAGGAAAAACTACCCAAAATAAACCCTTTTAACAGATAAAAAAATGATAGAAACTTCAGGAAGAGCAACAGAGGGATCCCTCTCCCAGGATGGACATGCAATAGATGTCGTGTTTACAGAATAGATTCACAACAGAAAATCATAGTACATTGTTAAATTGTAGTGTGTACAATATTATGATGAAAAGTGTGGAATGTAAAACATAAGGGAAGATGATGGGTCCAGACGGACAACCGAGCAGCTCCAGGTGAAGCCCAACAAGAAGGACCCGAGCCACTTGTCCCCTGCACCGTAGACACAGCAGCACTTCCCCAGCAGGTCGCCATAGTCACAGATCCAGATACATCTCCGGACACTGAGATACCTGCTGAAAGTGACAGTAAGAAAGAAGAGAGGGACGAGAAAGCACAACTCCGGGAGAGAGAAGAAATCAAGTTAGTCATGCATTTATGGGATGAGAATGCATACGGATGGAGAGGGAGAGGAGGAGAGAGGTGCATCATGTGAAGTCCTCCGGCAGTCTAGGCCTATAGTAGCATAACTAAGGGATGGTTCAGGTCTCACCTGAGCCAGCCCTAACTATAAGCTTTATCAAAGTGGAAAGTCTATAGCCTACTCTTAAATGTGGAGATGGTGTCTGCCTCCCGAACACGAACTGGGATCAGATTCCACAGGAGAGGAGCTTGATAGCTGAAGGCTCTGGTTCCCGTTCTACTTTTGGAGACTCTAGGAACCACAAGTAACCCTGCATTCTGAGAGCGCAGTGTTGTAGTGGGGTATTAAGGAAGTATGAGTTGTTTAAGATACGATGGTGCATGACAATTAAGAGCTTTGTTGGTGAGGAGGATTTTAAATTCTATTCTGAATTTCACAGGGAGCCGCTGCAGCGTTCTGGATCAACTGGAGAATCTTAAGATACTTTTTCGGACTGCCTGATATTAAAGCAATTGCAGCAATCCCGCCTTGAGGTAACAAATGCATGGACAAATTTTTCAGCACAATTTTGAGACATTTTGCAATGTTACATAGGTGAAAAAAGGCAGTCCTTTATGTGCATTTATCCACATACTTTAAATCCTGCACTTGCTTATTGCACTTCTGGTTAGACCTAAACTGCATTTTGTCACCTTGTACATGTGTAATGACAAAAAAGTTGAATCTGAAAAACAACTACTTGAGTGAGAGTACAATCATTTCTTCTCCTGCTTCACAGATTTCAGAGGACAAGTGAGTAAGTCAATCAATAAAATGCATCGTAAAATATTAATGTTTCCTGTGTGTGGGGATGCCATGATACACAGTCCTTCCAAGGGTATCACACTATTCCACTGATCAACAGGTGGCAGTAACATAGCAAGATAGGCTGCACTTCACCAGCAAATGCAGGGGAGAAAACATGCAAGGATTTAAAATACTTAAAAAATTTAATAATGAAGGAAATGTCACTCAAAATGTTTTGCTAGTCCTAAAGGATACATACAATACATTTTGGTGAGTAACATTGAATGGTAAATGGACTGTACAGGCATTGCGCCTTCCTAGTCTTCCGACTTCTCAAAGCATTTCACCCCATTCACACACTGATGGCAAGTGCTAACTGCTCATCAGTCCAAAGAAACTAATCAGTCACATACACACACCGACCTTCCGATTGGTGGACTGCCCGCTTTACCACTAAACCACTGCCACCTTGAATATAACCATAACTTGTTTGTTTACAAGAAAATCCCAGAAGAAACCTTTGATGTCATGTCAGTGGTTGATGAATATATTTGTATAGATTCACAGGTGAATGTCATGCTTCAGAGATGCAAAGCTGCGGCAAAAACAAATGTGGCATGCAGAGCAGAGAAAAGAGCAAAGTGGGAGTGCTCACGCAGCACACTGAGTCGAATCGTCTCCAGCCACTGATTTCTAAATGCCTTCAATGTAAACAGGTAGCACGTCAACTATCATTGTACCAATTATAATCATAAACATGTTACATATTTTAATGAGAGAAAATGTTTCATCTGCATCTAGACCTGTACCAAAATAGACAAAATGATCGATACTTATGGGATGCATGTGCCAGATTTTTTTTATTCTAGCAAGTTCTGTAGTTCATGAGAAAATAGTAAATGTTAAAGACATCTCAAATTGTTAAGAAATCCTCAATTCACACATGGAAGCAGATCCTCGCCCAAATCTATTTGCTTGTTCTTTGGAGTATAGGCTAACCTTCCGCCACCCTGCTTTTGGACAAACATGCCTGAAAACTCAAGTTTTCCATGGCATTAGTAAACATCCTGAATCTGAACCAAAATCCTAATCTTAAAACAGATGACTGACCTTTTCTTAAATGCATTTTGAAGCCAAATCATTAACTGAAGGTGATAAACATAATCTAGAGAAGTAAGGACTACACAAAACATTCTACCTTTAAAGTTTTATAACCTAAACTTCTCACAAAGATAGGAAAACAAGGACAAATACTGTCACACACACCACTTAAGTACATTCTTCAGGGTGGATGTCTGCTGGTCTTGTATTCCACAGGCTGTTGTATGCAGAGGTAGCTCTGCTGTGACAGCAACATAAGTGTTGATTGTTGTGTATGAAGTGGAGGCCCAGCCTGATCACGCAGCATTGGTCGGCCAAGCCTAGCGTAAAGAGGATGGCAGAAGATGCAGCTTGACTGTGGCAGCTGGGCTAACTTTAAGGAATAGCCTGCATGACACTGCGGGGGACAGAGAAGAAATTATTATTTATTTATTTTTGCTCACCATCATCACAATTCGGCTTGGCTCACTGTTTACAGACATGATTCAGGAAGCCAGGGTCAAACATGGCTTTTGATTGTCGCCTTCGCTTTGCCATCTTTCTGCATTTTCACCCCCTCCGTTTACTCCGTATTCAGCACTCTCCATCTTCAGAGCTGACTGGACATTCTTAAAAAGTCTGACAGTGATGTAAACATAATGTTAAGACACCCTGACAGAGAACTATTGTATAATACTAATAATATTTCTGATTTTCATATGGTAATAGTGATAAGATATCCAGTTCCGGAAAACTTTACATTATGGCGAAACAGCTGGTGTCTGGTAGTTCTTATGCAAAAGTCCTCTGCCTCCAGAAAGTGATGAAACTTATTTCTTTTTTGTTTGGAAAAACATCGTCCATAATTTTGCTAGCTGTGTCTGTAGCGTCACTAAATATATGGGAACAACAACAAAAAAACCAAACAAACAGCATCACTAAACTGGGAGGAACCTTGTCCATGTCATTAATTTAAGCTATAAATGAATGAATAAATGTCCAGTTACCTTACATTTGGATGCCACCCATTCCTGTCATCATATATTGTGCATCAAATTGTAAAAAATAAATTTGCATTGAAACTGCCCATGTCAACTTAAATTGGGAAATCTACACCCTATATTTGACAAGGAATTTTGATAAAATCTTACCACAGTAAGTAGAGATTGCATACATACAGTAAAAACTACCTATGTAACTTCCATTTTCATTAAAACTGGTCATGTCACTATCAATTTGCATAGAAACACAGCCAGAGTACACCGAGTGCAATTTTTCAGTTCCCTTTTGAGGGAACTTCAACGCTGCATATGGGGGAGGGGGGGTGATGCCCTCAGCGTGACTGCCTCTGAATCTCTGTATCAACTTAGACCAATCTTGATTTGGTTTAACATCAACACGTGACGCACATCGGCGGAACTGGAGGTATAAAGGGATCCGGCTTCGCGGTTGTCGTCAATCTTCAGCAAGCGCTCTGGGTCTCTGAAAGAAAATGGCGAGTGTAAAGCCGTTTCGGCAGTGCGTGTATCCCTGCCCACGCTATATTCCCGACGGTAACACACGAGATGTGTGCGGCCTGCTTGGGAAGAGAGCATACTCTAGCAGCCCTCGAGGGGGCTGGCTGTGTGCATTGCGAGCGTTTCCCGGTTAGGAAGCACGGCTCTCAGCTGGCGCTTTTTGAGGACTGCGGCCAGCTCTGCTCCCCACGCGGTAAGGGACCGGTGGCTGTCGAGGCATCCCGGCGACTGCACTCCTGGGGATTGCAGATGGACCTCGGCGACGAAGGTGAGACAGCTTGAGCTCTCTCTTTGCCTTCATCCGTGGGTTCTATCTACCGCTTTTGGGGTCCGGAAGCCGGCACCAAGTCTGCGGCTTCTTCCGTCCCGGAGCGGGAGCCCGCTCACCGAGACTCTAGTTCCGAGGAACTGGATGTGCTTGGAGCGGAAGGTGGTGACATGGGTGGCACGTCAGCCCAGTCGCCGCAGTATGAAGAGCTGCTGGAGGTGGTTTCCTGTGCGGTGGCTAGGCTCAATATCGCTTGGCCAGCGGAAGTGCAGGATGCTCGTCACCGGAGTAAGCTCGACGAGCGTTTCCTCGTAGACCCACCTCCTCGTCCAATTTACAGTTCTTTCCGGACCTCCACACTGAGGTGTCGAAGTCCTGGTCCCGGCCGTATTCTGCACGGCTTTCTAGCCCGACTGTCCGCCAGAGTGCTTTGATCAGCAGGCGTAAAGAGAACGGTTATGGCGGTATGCCAGGCATTGAAGAGACGCTTGCGGCGTATTTATCGCTGGAGGCCGCTCCAGTCTGCTCGACCTGTAAGGGAGAAGACAGACCTGAGGGCCGACAGGCCTCCAAGTAGAGGACCTGACTTGAGCGTCGGGCCTTGGAGGGTGCCCTTGACCTTGATCAGGTGAAAAGGATTTTGTCCCTGAGCCACCACTGCAGGTGCCACATGGGCAGCAATCCAAGCGGAATCACGGTGGATGCTGCAGCCATGAGGCCTAACAGTCTCTGAAACTGAAGTGTAGTGAGATGTCGGCCTAGCTGCACCCTGAGTACCATAATCAGGATTGACTCGACACGTGCGGGAGACCGTTGTGCCTGCAACGTGACTGAGTCCCACACTACTGCTTGTGTTGGTGTGAGCGTGTGCTTGCTCGTGTTGAGCCTCAACCTCAAGCGAGCAAGTACAACATCTCGATGCCATACCGCATGAGACGGAAGTGAGTCGTCCAAAAAAAATTGAGGATGCAGATCCCCTGGAGTCTCGGAAGAGCTAGGGCAGAGTCCATACACTCCTAGAAGGTGCAAGGGGAGAGTGCTAGGCTGAAGGGAAGCACCCGATATTAGTAAGCTTTGCCCCCGAAAGCGAACCGCAGGAACTTCCGGTGTCCTGGAACGATAGAGACGTGGAAGTACGCGTCCTTTAGATCGATTGTGAGCAACCAGTCCTCGGACTGAATCAGACTCAGTGGGGAGATGTTTTATGGCTGCATTGTACAAGAGAATGTGTTTCTCACTCCATCACCTATGCTTGTACTCGGTCGACCCCTATTTCCAAGATTCCTCGAAATCATGGGTTCCGAGGAAGCGCTGCAGTGGCGGGAACTCTGAGGATCGGCATGTACATGCCTGACCGCCCCCCAACCTGCAATTTGAGAGCTACGGTGCCCCGGAGCGCTGGAACTTAACCGGAAAGGATCGTCTACAGGCCTCAGTAGAGGGCGCAACTCTGGCCTGACTGCTGCACAGCCGTGCAGGTCTAAAGGTAGCGGTTGCATGGAACTCGCCACACCCCGAAGCGCCACCGGTGGCAGGGTTAAGAGACTAAGCTCCAGAGGGCACAATAGGGATGGGCGCCCTCCGAGGCCTGATGCTCGAGTCAGGGCCTCTTCTGTGAGGCCTGCTGGGCGAGAAGTACGGTCCTCAGGTCCTCTTGGAGCAGGCCGGAGTGAGCCCCTTGGCCGCTAGGGAGGGGCACGCTGGGCCACACTCGCTTTCTGAGCCAGCATGTAAGTGATGTCGAAGGCTGAGGTGGTCTACCCTCAGCTCAGGCCCGAGACCTCTGGCGACGGGGGCTAAACTGCCGTCATTGCATGGCGGAGCTCCGTCCCATCCTCGGATGTGAGGGCACCGCCAAGGTTGTGGTCCTAAGCCGGTCAGCTGGGCACACCCGCCAAGGCGTGCGGACATGCCCAGCCTGACTCGCAGCCCCGTATGCCTTGCCCACTAAAGTCAGTGTAGTGTGACAAGGCCTACTTGGCAACATCAGGGTCTTAAGGGAGGATGCGGCCTGGACGATAAAACGCCACCAGCATCTTCCCGCCCTAGCCGGTCTCCTTGCACCCACTGATCGACACAGACTGGCAACCAGTCGGGCTAGAAAACCGTGCAAAATACGGCCTGGACCTGGATTTCGACACCTCGGTGTGGAGATCCAGAAGGTCCCGACATGGGCATGGAGGTGTTGCTAGAAGGAAACACTCACCGAGCTACTCCGGCGATGAGTGTCCTGTGGCTCTGCTGGTCAGGCGATATTGAGCCTAGCCACCATTTTCCTCTCTTGGGAAAATCGCCTCTAGCAGCTCCTCATGCTGCAGTGACTGGGCTGACGAGCCACCCACGTCACCACCTTCCGCGCTCAGAACATCCAGGTCCTCGGAACTGGATCCTCTCGGAGCGGGCTCCACATCCAGGACGCTGCAGGCTCAGCGCGGCTTCAGTTTGAGCCTGTGATCCTGTAAGAGAGGTGACATTTGGACGCAAGCTTTGACTATTTGATGCCTGCCTGCTCTTTTGACAACTGGAAGTATCTGCCTAGGGTCTTGACCAAGCAGGACAACTTTGCTGCCCAATGGGTGCTCTAAATCCATCAGGTCCCTGAGAGTTCTTCCCACGCACAAAACATTAAATCGGTAGAAACTGAAGCTCTAATCACAGATGATCAACCTGCTCTCTTTGATCAGTTTACCCATGGAGGACTCAGCTTTGACACATACCAAGTTTTCAAAGACTGGGATGATGATCTGGATCCTTGAATGAGCAGTCCGACTGCCCTCAAAGTTCTGAGCAGCCAAGCCTTTGCACAATGCCGTGCTCTGCCCTGTGTTACGTGCAGACGAGGTAAGGAGGACCCAGATGCAGACAATACTAGAGGAGTGGAGTCTTTATTATCACTTACCAGCAGGAAAGCAGGCGAACTTGGAAAACAGGCAGGCAAACAGAAACCCAGGAGCATGCCAAAAACCATGACGAGACCGAAGAAACACAGACAGGAAGAATGCAGGGAAGATAAGACGGGAAGCAAACAATGATCCAGCAACAGGACAGGGAATCAAACAAACTAAATACACTCAGGGGAGGTGAAGACAACAAGGCACAGGTGCAGGGCAAACACAGGTGAACACAATCAGGGAATCAGGGACAGGAAGTAAACTCAGACAGAGACAGAGGGGAACAGACACATACCAAAATAAAATAGGAAGTACTAAATGAAAACCCGAAAACACAACTGAACAACCAATATCAAAAGACATGAACACACAGAACCGAAACCTAAGACAGACATCCTCAAAATAACAAAACTATACCAAACCCATGACACCCTGATCTTAGCTGCAATAACCTAAAAAAGCAAAGACTTTTCCATAGGCCCCAGATGAGTTAATTTACATTTAGTCATTTAGCAGATGCTTTTATTACTTACATATAAGAACGTTCACAAACCGAAGGCGCAGCTTCGGGAGCAATTTTGGCGTTCAGTATCTTGCTCAAGGATACTATGATGCATGGCTGGGGGATTTGACAGACTACCACCCATTTGTGACAGGCCATCCTCAATGGCCAAGCAACACATGATTTTTGATAAGGGTAATTTCTACATGGTGAAGAAGAGATCAAACTTCCTCTATCTAGTTGCTATTGGAAGGACAGCCAGTATGTGAGGCTGGAAGAATGGTACTCCTTTGACCAATTCTGCTCTCCTCAGTCTCTCCAGCCTGGCTTTGCTGAGCAGCCTGGAAATCAGTCCGACCTGAATACTTATGGACGCTGTACTTGTCTTGCAGTTCTTTACACTGGTTGTACCTCACCTGGAGCCGCAATAACCATTTCAGTGACATCAGGGTGATGTTGTTTTCCCCGTGAGCTCTTTTTCTTAAACAACATCCTGAAACCCCTTACTGGGGTTTGCCATGAAAATGTGTGCCATTCTTTAAGTACCTTTACGAAAGGATTGACTGTCTTCAACTTGTCCTGAATTAAAGTCAAAGTGTGTACATTAACAACCATCACCCTGTCTGATGAAGTCTGTTCTTAAGCTCATTGTCTTGATCAAAGACAAAGATCTGAGAAAATTTGGGCTTATTTCTGCTGTCAAGAAAGACTGCTGAAGGTGTCAGTGATTTGTACTTCTTTTTAGGCAACCTTTGTGTAACTGTTCTACTTCATCTTCTTTTTCTGTTATATTTCATGTAGATTAGATGCTTTGTGTAGAAAAGGTAGTTCAGCTTAACAGTAGTTACAACTTCCAAAATTAAGGATTCGAAAGTAAAAAGAAAAATTGTTGAGTATTTATATAACACTGAAAATGAAATTAAATGATAAGAAACACAGATAACAAACACCATATGCGACGCCCTGCCCTCTGAATATTTTTTGGCCAGGTTTTGGTGGAGATTGGAGGAATGTGGAGTGGAGAAATCGTGGGATAAACAAACACACAAACCATACTCCAATTATAGTAGTAAGATTACACTTGTGCAGTGGGGCACTACCCTGGAAATAAAATAATAACTCACTCATTAAATCTATCAGTCTCTTAAGAAGGATTTAATTATTTTTCTTAGACTGAACATTGTTTCTGCTTCAAAGAAAACGTACCAGGTTACGTAGGTAACCATGGTTCCCTGATAGGAAACGAGACGCTGCGTCAGCTGACGCTATCGGGAACGCCTCCAGCGTGACGGCCTCTGAATCTCTGTAATAACTTAGACCAATCTTCATTGGGTTCAACATCAACACGTGACGCATGCCGGCGGAACCGGAGGTATAAAGGGAGCCGGCTTCACTGTTGTTGTCAGCCTTCTGATCGACTGAAGCAAGCCGCTCACAGGCATGCCGGAAGTATGGCAGCGAGACGCAGCGTCTCGTTCCCCATCAGGGAACCATGGTTACCTACGTAACCTGGTACATTCCCTTTCAAGGGAACTTTAACGCTGCGTCAGCTGACGCTATGGGGAACGCAGTACCAACTCCGCCATGCTGAAGGGATGCCTATCACGAGTGTGAAGCCAGCAGGGCACACTTCAGGACAAGAGAGCCACAGACCCCGGATCATTTAAGCGGTCTAGGCTGTAAAATCTCACAAAGGTGTGAGGCGAGGACCATCCCGCAGCATCGCATATATCAGAGAGGGGGGTTCCCGACCCCCAAGCTCTGGAGGATGCCATACTCCATGTGGAATGGGCTCTGATCGACAGAGGTGAAGGCAAACCAGGCACCTCGTAAGCCGAAACGATAGCCTCAACTATCCACCTGCCAATAGTGTGTCTGGAAGCCGGGCAGCCCTTACGAGGGGGCCCGAAGCATACCAGCATTTGGTCCGAATTGCGCCACTGGGATGTCCTTCGGACATAAATCTCCGGGGCTCTGACTAGCAGTTGCAGCCTCTCACCTTCCTGTTCCGCCGATACTGAAGGAGGATGGAACGCCTGCAGGACTACCGGCCGGGCCACCCCAGTGGGTACTTTAGGTACATAACCCGGCCTAGGATGCACAATGGCTCTAACTGCGCCTGGAACGATCTCCAGGTTAGCAGGAGCCACCGACAGGGACTGCAGATCTCCCACTCTCTTGAGAGAAGTCATGGCCAGCAAAAATGTCATTTTTAATGCCAGACACCTGTCTGATGCATCGTCCAGTGGCTCGAACGGTGCTGTGGTCAATCCATCCAGCACCACTGTCAGATCCCACGGAGGGACTCTGACTCGAACCGGAGGGATCATCCTCAAGGTGCCACGAAGGAAACTGGTAACAAAGCAGTGCTTCCCAAGCGAGCAGCCATCCACCAAACTGTGGAAAGCTGTAATCGCAGCCACATACACCTTAAGTGTAGCGGGGGAGAGTCCAGCCGAAAACTGGCCTTGGAGGAACTCCAGCACTGAAGCCAACGGGCAGTGAACTGGGTCCAGATGGCGCTCCAGGCACCATTTCGTGAAAATTTTCCACTTGCCCGCATACGGTTTCCTCGTGGAGGGGGCTCTAGAGTGTAGGATGGTCTCAACTACCTCGGTAGAGAGACCAGCAGCTCAGAGGTGGTCACCCTCAGGGGCCAGACCCACAGCTTCAATTTCCCCGGGTGGGGATGGAAGACTTCGCCTAGGCCCTGCGACAGCAGGTCCCTCCTGACGGGAATCTCCCATGGGGGGCCGTCCAGGAGGGCTACCAGGCCCGAGAACCAGATTCTGGCGGGCCAGAACGGGGCCACGAGCAGCAGCTGGGCCCCCGTTCGGCGAACTTTCTCTAGAACCCCCGGGAGCAGAGCAATCGGGGGAAAAGCGTACAGCCGTAGCCTCGGCGTCCCTGAGCCACCACTGCAGTCGCCGCATGTGCAGCAATCCAAGCAGAATTACGGTGGATGCTGCAGCCATGAGGCCCAACAGTCTCTGAAACTGAAGTGCAGTGAGATGTCGGCCTAGCCGCACCCTGAGTACCATGGTCAGGATCGACTCGACGCGTGCGGGAGACAGTTGTGCCCGCAACGTGACTGAGTCCCACACTACTCCTAGGAACGTAATCCTTTGTGTCGGAGTGAGCGTGCCCTTGCTCGTGTTGAGCCTCAACCCCAAGCACCTCAAATACAACATCTCGATGCTGTACTGCGAGGAGACGAGACTGGGATAGAATCAACCAGTCGTCCAAATAATTGAGGATGCGGATCCCCCGGAGAGTGAGAGGAGCCAGGGCGGAATCCATGCATTTCGTAAAGGTGCTGGGGGAGAGTGCTAGGCCGAAAGGAAGCACCCGATATTGGTAAGCTTTGCCCCCGAAAGCGAACCGCAGGAACTTCCGGTGTCCCGGAATGACAGAGAAGAGACATGGAAGTAAGCATCCTTTAGATCGATCGTGACAAACCAGTCCTCGGACTGAATTTGACTCACAATCATAGGGATCGTCAACATCCGGAACCGAAGCCTCCTCAGAGGCCGGTTCAGGCGACGAAGATCTAAAATGGGGCGCAGACCACCGTCTCTCTTCGGAACTATAAAGTACCGGCTGTAGAACCCGGTAAACATCTCGCTGTCGGGGATCTGTTCTATGGCCCCTTTGTACAGGAGGGAATGAATTTCTTGCTCCATCACCTGTGATTGTACTTGGTCGACCCTTGTTTCCAGGATTCCTCGGAATCCCGGGGGTCGAGACCGAAACTGAAGCGTGTAGCCTTGTCGGACGGTGCGCAAAACCCAGTGTGACACGCCGGGCAACGCTTCCCAAGCGAGCAGAAACTTCCTCAGGGGGACCAAATGCTCGAGGCTGGTGCCTGGGGGACCCGGAGTGGCGGCCTCGGTTACCCGAAGCGCTGCAGCGGCGGGAAATCCCTGAGGATCAGCATGCCCATGCCTGACCGCCCCCCCCATCTGCGATGTGAGAGCTGCGGTATCCCGAAGCGCCAAAGCGGCGGGAGTTAACCGGAAATTAACGTCTACAGGCCTCTGTAGAGGACGCAACTCTGGCCTGACTGCTGCACGGCCGTGCAGGTCTAAAGGCAGTGGTTGCATGGAACTCGCCATGCACCGAAGCACCACCGACGGCGGGGTGAAGAGGCTGAGTTCCGGAGGGGCCGATGGGGAGACATCTATGTGCTCGACCCAGATGGGGGGCGCCCTCCGAGACCCGACGCTCAAGTCAGGGCCTCTTCCTGGAAGCCTGTCGGGCGAGAAGCACGGCCCTCAGGTCCCTCGACCGCTGGGGAGGGGCACGCTGAGCCACGCTTGCTTTTTGTGCCAGCATGTACGAGCTGCGAGACGTCGAAGGCTGAGGTGTTCCTGAGCCGACCGCCGCTTTCGCCCGGTGGTCTCTTCGGGGCATCTAAAAGGAAGGTCTTGTCCCTCTCCTTAATACCCGACAGAGTTAGCCACAAGTGGCGCTCTGTCGCCACCAGCAGGGCCATGGACCACCCGATAGCTCGGGCCGTATCCTTCGTGGCCCTGAGCAATAAATCTGTCGCACGGCGAAGCTCCTTCACATCCTCGGATGCGAGGGGCCCCCCGTCGTCGAGGTCATCAAGCGATCGGCCTGGTACGCCTGCAAGACCACCATGGTGTGCAGGCATGCACTGGCCTGACCTGCCGCCATGTAAGCCTTGCCGACTAAGGCAGAGGTAGTACGGCAGGGCTTAGTAGGCAACGTCGGGGTTTTCAGGGAGGACGCGGCCTCCTCAATACCTGGCATGTCTCCGTAACCGTTCTCCTTACGCCCGCTGATCGAAGCATACTGGCGACCAGTCGGGTTAGAAAGCCGTGTAGAATACAGCCGGGACCAGGACTTCGACACCTCAGTGTGGAGGTCCGTAAAGAACGGTAAATCCCGACGCGGGCGAGGAGGTGGGGCTACAAGGAAACGCTCGTCGAGCTTACTCTGGTGACGAGCGTCCTGCTCTTCCGCAGGCCAAGCGATATTGAGCCTAGCCACCGCACGGGAAACCACTTCCAGCAGCTCGTCATACTGCGGAGAATGGGCTGACGAGCCACCCATGTCACCGCCCTCCGCTCCGAGTACATCCAGTTCCTCGGAACCGGAGTCTCGGTGAGCGGGCTCCCGCTCCGTGACGGAAGAAGCCGCAGACTCGGTGCGGGCTTCCGGATCCCGAAAGCGGGAGAAAGAACCCACGGATGAAGGGAAAGAAAGAGCCGAAGCTGTCTCACCTTCGTCGCCAAGGTCCATCTGCGATCCCCATGAGAGTAGTCGCCGGGATGCCTTTTCTTTCAGAGACCCAGACCGCTTGCTGAAGATCAGAAGACTGACGACAACAGTGAAGCCGGCTCCCTTTATACCTCCGGTTCCGCCGGCATGCATCACGTGTTGACATTAAACCCAATCAAGATTGGTCTAAGTTGTTACAGAGATTCAGAGGCCGTCACGCTGGAGGCGTTCCCCATAGCGTCAGCTGACGCAGCGTTGAAGTTCCCTTGAAAGGGAACATAGAGCTTTTTACTGATTTAAAGAGGACATTTGTTTATAGTTAAATGTTAAAACTAAGAATTAATTAGGTGTAACATTATGATCAAGAAAATAAACAAACATAGCAGATAAATAGCAGATATTAAGTGATGAAATAAACCAGATCTTATTGGCAATAGTCAGGTGAAGTAATGTGAATTGGTCATTAAAAAATGGTTAGATGCTAATGCAATTCTAGGGCATTTAACTTATCTAAATAGGAATTCATTTGTGTTATTCGACAGCAACTCTTGAGCACAACAAAAACGATGGTTAAACCTACTGTTTTGAAGCTGTGGCTGAGATGAGACATTCCCGCTGGCATTCCAGCATTATGTGCAGGATTGAGACCGGGTTGTGTAGCAGGAGGTGGTGGCCTGTCTGCCTGTGATTTTGGCTACATTGTTTAGGAGCCCAGCTGCAGATTATGCTCCCAGGAGATTGCATGAAAGCAGTTGTTCACTAGGCGGATGAGGTTTTCTAGCTGGTCTGGCTAAAGACATTGCTGGCACAGTTCTCAGGGAAATGCAGGATTCAAAGTTTTTTTCACTTCAAACCTTTGTTGTGTTAGAAGAGAGATGCTGAGTAGTCTTTCAGAAAGTGCTTACTTTCAAAATTTACTTTATGTCGAGTAAAATTTATCTGGCTACACTAACTTCTTCAGCTGGGCGTGAGTAATTTAGAGGGCAAGATGAAAACAAAAAATGAAAATTACATGCCATTAAAAAATCGTGATGCTTGTGGTACAAGATAAAATGAGAAGGAAACAATGATTCAGTTTAACACCATGACAGTCAAAGGCTTAAGAAAAATGTTAAAATGTGAGCGGATCTAAGAAAAAGTAGGATAAACGAACACAAAGATGTGAGCTCAAGGGGTTTGAGGTCCAGCCTGAAGGGAAAGTCCCAGTCAAGCTTTTGTCAACTAGCCAAGGGCAGACAAGTTTTGGAGGAAGGTTTTTGCGCTGAAACTTCTGTTCCTTTGTATTACAGGACACATGGTGTGGAACTAAAACGGCCTCTTCTCCCGTTTACTGACCCTAGTGATTTTAATTTGCTGTACGTGCAAAATTCACAAACTTATCAAACAGTCACTATGGCCAATCAAACCTGATTCAAAACATAAAAAAAATTGCATAGTGATAAAAAACACTTTTAAGAAAACAGAGCACTTCTTTAAACCTCATAAACCAGCAATTATTTTAGAAGTGAATTATCAACCAGTTACCAGAGATTCTTATACTTTCACTGTTCAAACACAATTTTTTAACACTACTAATAGGTGGCATATGGTAAAACAGTTTGTTTTACATAATACAGTATAATAGCTACAATATTACCCAGAATTACCCCATTATATCATAATTGTGTGAATTAATAACTTGCTCATCATGTTCACTTTTCCTCACTTTTTCACCACTAACGCTGCCCTGCTGTTCAGCGTGGTGGAGATATATCACAGCTAACCTACTTAACAAATCTAAAAGAATTTGATGGAATACAAAATTATCATTCATCTACCTTTGTCAGCTAGCATAATCATAATCTCATCTGCTGACATTGGTAACCATTTTTGTATTTCATTGACATTTACATGGATATTGATTCTAAACATAAACCAATATACACACATCAGCAGTCATTCATTCCACGATACAGCTACTTCCATGTGCCTAACGTCTCGTGGGAACTCTGCGCTTTCATGTGATCTACCCTTGAGCTGCTCTTAAAGTGACAGCTTTACCTCAACAGAAAGAAACAGCCATTACAGTAATAATTCCACAAGTAAATTATACCCTGCTATCTAAAGCGCCCAAAAACACTCCCCCCCACTTCACCTGGCTACATTCTCCCCTGCTACAAGTCAAAGTCCTCTGTGAATTTTCACACATCTATCACTGCCCTAAGTTTGGAAATATAGAGAACCATACCTGCTAACACCTGAGAGAATATATCTGGAGACACAGCATTGCACGCTGACCTAACCTGTAAGTTGAACAGGTTTTTGTTAATCCCCGCTGTTGTTCTCTGACTTCTGCACGGAGGGGGAATGGGTGTGTCTACCTGGAACTTTCCCTCCTACCTCTTCCTTGAAGCAGGGAGAGGCCTCACCTTTGGTTTAACAGCAGGTACGCAACAGAAGTGGGATGAGGGAAGGGACAAACGTACCTTGAGCTAAGGCTGCATGGTGCCTTAGCATTGTTATGGGCCCAATGCACGGCTGCAGGTTCGACCTATGCACCCTACTTCACAGGCCCTCCTTCCAGTGGCTCTACTGCATACGTAGTCCCTTGGACCTCAACAACTTTGTACAGACATCACGAATCTCATTCTTTCCTGGTGCCTCATACACCATACACCAATCAACAGGTGGACACTAAACCCTCTCCTGTTGCTGGGCTACTGTTTCTGGAGCCTTCTGCTCAGCACACTCCCTCGCTCTTGCTTATGCATCTTGGAGATGCTCATGTTGTACTGCTACCCAGTCAGGCTTATCATCCTTCACTTTCTCCTGGCCTAGCAGTACATCAATGGGAAGGTGTGGGTGAACTCCAAACAGCAAGTTGTGGTCAAGTGTGGCGTGACGTTATATGCCTACACGAGTTCTGACAGATGTTCAGGGCAACTTCGCTTCTTTTCAGGGGGAAGCAGATGTAAGAGGTCATCTATTGAACCTCTCACACTTTGGGTTTCCTTGGGGCTGATAGGGTGTTGTCCGATTTTTCTTCACCAAATACAACTTGCATAACTCACTGATTACTGAAATGAAAATGTCTGCTTTCTGATCTCGCGTGGCAAAGGCTTGACTTAACTTTGTGAATACATCTGTCATCCCGAGTACATTCTCACAACCATCCATTGCATGTTCAAGTGTGGTGTAGTCCACAGCTAGAAGCCAAGAAGGGAGTTTGGGGTTCTGGAATCCTGGGCTACAGCATTTTTGTCAACACAAATCTCTGACATCCCTTCATCCACTGCTCAACATCATGCATATCCCTCTAAAAACATCTCCGTCTCAACCAACCCAGTGTCCATTCTATGCCTTGATGTCCCATTTGATCATGCACACCATCCTCACACTTGTTTTAGGTAGTCCTATTTTTTCCTGGTAGACAATTGTCAGATCCCGGTAAACCCCCGTACAGGAGTTACTAGACCAGCTCTCCGTTTAATTGGTCCGATCCTTAGACTCTTAGAGTATTACCCTAAAGCATTGAATAAGGACTGTTTGAGCTGGTTGCGAGGAGACACCCCTTGCTTCTAACTGCAAGAGCGTCCTCTAAATAATCTGAGCTCTTGTTATGGTGCTAGGATGGGTTTTAGTGGCTTGGGTGAGCCCCAAGGGACTGTTAATTTAATTGGCTAGAGTAAACTGTTCTTACAGGTCTAAAGATGAACACAACAACCCAACTTTTACCACCATCAATGAACTAAAATCAAATGTCCACAATTTAGATTTTAACTATAGTTTGACTATTTATTGCAATAAGTTTCAGCAAGGGCTTTAGTAAAACAGCTCAATTTCAATCTTCAATTAAACCATTTGAATAAATCATAAAATTAAAACAGCTGAGTCTCAATTCAGTATGTATCTGTTTCTGGATGAAGGAGAGAGCAGAGTCTGTCTGGCCAGAGCAACCCCACTCTTCTTGTTGTACATTTACATTTAGTCTTTTAGCAGACGCTTTTATCCAACGCAATTTACACACTCACATGCCGAAGGCACAGCTTTGAGAGCAATTTGGTGTTCAGTATCTTGCTCAAAGATACTTCGGCACGTGGCTGGGGGAAGCCGGGATGGAACCGCCGACCTTCCGAGACCAAGTCTCTGATGAACAATTCAGTGCTCTGTCCAAAGTTCCCAAAATGTTCCTAGAGTCTCATGTCCGTTATCCACAGTGTGGGAAAAAGGAACGTCAGTCCGAATTTGTGATTCTCTGTCAGTGGAGTAAATGGTTAATCCTTTGTATGCTCAAGTCCTCTGACAGTGACAAAGTCCTAGAAACAACAACCAAAAGGAGCACAAAACGCTTCCCAGTAAAATCAACAATAGACAATAAAATAACAACATAGTTGTACAAAAAAAAACAGTCAAGGCTACATGTTAAAAGCTTGTAGAAATAGATAGTTTAGAAAACATTTAACGCAGTGATGTTAAGTAGGTGTGCTGGAAGTGCATTCCACAGCATTGGTCCCTGGACGGCAAATAACCGGCCTCCAAACTTTTTATACTTAAACTTAGGAGTAACTAGCGAAGTAAGTTGTAGTAGTCTATCCTTGAGCAGATGCTTTTTCAAGGTCAGCTCGAGACAAGAATGATTACTGAACCCTACTGAGCAGTCTTAGCTGGTAAAAGCTCGCCTTCACTACTGCACTGATCTGTTTATCATACTGCACATTTTTGTCAAAAATAACACCCAGGTTACGCACAGTGGTAACAAACTGAGGTGTGAGCAGACCAAAATGAATTGATCTGCTGGATGAATCCAGGCTGAACAGGATGTACTCAGTTTTTTCTTCATTCAAATGAAAGAAATTCTGGGAAAGCCACTGTTTAATGTCCTGAAGACAATTATGAAGAGGGTCCAATGCCAAACTATCACTCAGAATCACGGGAAGATAGCTCTGGAGGTCGTCAGCATAGAAATGAAATTGAATGTTATGACTGGAGATGAGTTGACCAAGTGGCAGCATATAGAGTAAGAACAGAATAGGACTGAGGATTGAGCCTTGGGGCACGCCAGATGACATAGGGGCAACCGAAGAGGAAAAGTCATTAAGCTTTACTGAGAAAGTTCTGTTAGCGAGGTATGAAGAGAACCAATTTACCACCGTGCCCTGCAGACCAGCAACATGTTGAAGACAAGAGATGAGGATGGCATGATCCACGGTGTCAAATGCAGCAGTAAGGTCCAGTCACACTAAAACCACAGAGCTTTTACTATCCAGGGCTCCAAGAATGTCATTATGGACCCTCAGTAATGCTGATTCCGTGCTATGTCTATACCTGAAACCAGACTGAAATTTATCACCAATGGCGTGCAATTGAAAATGAGCCTGGAGCCAGGTGAAAACAAGCTTCTCCATCAACTTAGACAGAAATGACAGGTCAGAAATAGGGTGAAAGTTAGACAGTATAGAGGGATCAAGGTTGGGTTTCTTGAGCAATGGTCTAACAATGGCGGGTTTGAGAGCAGTAGGAACAGTACCCAAACTAAGACAGCTGTTTATGAAGGAGACAAGGCAGGGACCTATGATGTCAACAGCCTCCTTCAAAATCCTTGCGGGAACAGCGTCTAGAGGGCAGGTGGTAGACTTCAACTCGTGGACAGCTTTTTTGAGATCCACAAGAGTAACCGCATCAATGTTCTCTAACACACAAGACAACAGAAGCAACAGTAGAAACTTGAGTAATGGTTTGCCTAACTGCCAGAACCTTGTCCAAAAAATATTGTTTGAATGCATTGCATGTATTTTCAGAAACATCATTCAAGGCAGCAGACACCGGATTTTTGACAGAATTAATAGTACTAAATAAAATTCCAGTGTGGTGGCTGTTTCTGTTGATGAGAATGGAGAGGTACTGTCCTTTAGCTTCCTTCAGTGCTCTCTGATAGGTGGCCAAAATGTCTCTAAACATCTCCAGTGATACATGCAGCCTGTCCTTCTTCCATTTACGCTCAGCCTGTCTACACCAGTGCTTGAGGGCCCAAGTTCTATCATTGAGCCAGGGGTCCAATGGACCGTCGGTCGACTTTACCTTGTAGGGCGCAACAGAGTCCATAATCTTTGAGCAGATGGTGTGGAAGGAGGAGAGGAAAAGGTCCGGACAAACAGGCGATGCTAATTCAGTAGAAGCGAGATCAGAAACAGAGAAAGAAGCAACAAAATCATCAACAGTAGAAGAAGTAATAATGCGATGATGATGAGTGGCAATAGCTGTTGGTGCTGGCGAAACAGCACAAATGTCAAACTGTATGAGAGAGTGGTCAGAGATGGGAAAATCCATGACCTCACAAGTTGACACAATCACCCCACGAGAGATAACAAGGTTAAGAGTGTGACCTAACTTATGGGTGGGACAGGATATGGATTGAACCAGATCAAATGAATCCAAAGTGCCTTAAAATCATTAGCAGGTTAATCAGAGGGGCAGCAAACATGAACGTTAAAATCACCACAGATTATTATGTTATCAAACTTTTTGTAGATGTTACTGCTCACGATCTCCTTCTTATAACTCTTCAGATGAAAAGGCACAAGGAAATAACCCCATTTCTCTTTCTGTCTCCCTAATTTATATCATTTTTTTCCACGCTCATGTTACACACAGTTTTGACATCTCATAGCACATACACCAATTTCAGACCTGTGGCCTGACCACTGTTGTTGTGACTTACTTGTCCCGACTGTCTCCTTATTTGGGCATCCGGAAGAACCATAAAGGTCATTTCCCACATTTCTAGCAGTTGTTGACCTTCTCTTGTTAGGCATCCAGCATTCAAACTCATTACATTCACTATGTCTTATCAGTGCTACATTCCTTTAACTGTGCTTCTCTTCTCCTTTAACAGAGTCTTCTCAGATCTATCAAATTCATTTATCTTGTTACTCAAACATTTTTAGTATCATTTCTTATGATTAACGTTGGTTATCTTCACTTCTAGTTAACAGTGCAGCTTTCAATTTTATTATAACTCATGTAATGCAATTCACATCAGGATTCTAGATGTAACTTACTCTTGATTACTCGCAGTTTAAGCAAAGCAGGGGTACTATGATAAACACATTTGAGAGTGGGTTTCCTCTGTCTGCTCCAAAACACTTTCAACACTCTAAGTGTTGTGTCCCATGGTTGAAATCTCTTGTGTTCTGCTTTAGAATACTCAGGCAAGGTGGGAGTGTTATCCTGAACTGTCTCACTGATCACTGTCTCTCTTGGCTCAGATGCATATAGCTGCCTGATTTTACAACACTCAACCCCTGCTGCTACTAAGTCGGAAAGCTGTGACTGTTCTGAGTGTATTATATATGGCTACACATCTGTAGGTTCACCTACGGAAACCATATTACGTCTTTTACTTCCTCTAGATAGTCCAGTATTACAATGGCCAGGGCGGTAATTAACATCAAAATCAAATACAAGCAGCTGAGCAACCCATCGCTGCTGAATGGCTCCTAAATTGGCGGTCGAGCGGTGTAACAGTGGGTTGTTAGCCCTGATGATGGTAAAGTTGGACCCCATTAGATAACTCCTAAATTTCTCTGTGGCTGTCCACTTTAATGCAAGGAGCTCCAGCTTCATGCTGCTGTAGTTTCTATCATTCTTCTCAGGCCCTCTTTGGCAAGGTTTGGCAAACAGGCAAATGGAAAAGAACTCAAATGCAGACAGAGGAGGCAGGATGAGGAGTGGATATTTATTGTCTCTTTAGTAGACAAGCAGCAAATCGGTTGCTTGGTTGGTTGGTTGCTTGCTTGCTTGCTTGGCAGGCAGGCAGGCAGGCAGGCAGGCAGAACCAACACAGTAATGTTGACAAACCAACAAGGGAAGTGAACCAGTATATATACACAGAGGTGAGGGAAATGGGGTGCAGGTGTGGAGTAGAACCACTCACTGCAGGCTGATGAGGCAGAGTGAAACCAGATGTGTGAGTGGTGGAACATCCAGATGTTATTGCAGAGCAAGACCGACTAAATGGCAGGAAACAAACCAACACACGAGGGAAGAGACAAATTACAAAATAAAACAGGAACTTCCAAATTAACCCCAAACAGTTTGTAGACACTGTGGCATCCAGGTTGGCCTGAACAACTGATTAACCCTGGCCTGGCTACCCTTTTTGATACAGACAGTAACAACATCATGAAGAGGCCCAATTTGGGAAAAAAAACCCTCAAAAAACCTCCTGTAGTAACTGCAAAACCCCAGAGAGGACCTAAGGTCTTTAATAGTACTAGGGATGGGCCACAGCTTCACTACACTTATCTTGTCAGGATCTGTAACTATGCCTTGGGCTGAGACTTGGTGACCACGGAAGCTAACTTTGGGCTGGACAAAATTAAATTCAATTCAGTTATATTTATATAGCCCAAAATCACAAATCACAATTTTAGCAGCATAACTAAGGGATGGTTCAGGTTCACCTGAGACAGTCCTAACTTTAAGCTTTATCAAAGAGAAAAGTCTTTAGCCTACTCTTAAATGTGGAGATGGTGTCTGCCTCCCGAACCCGAACTGGGATCTGATTCCACAGGAGAGGAGCTTGATAGCTAAAGGCTCTGGCTCCCATTCTACTTTTGGAGACTCTAGGAACATTTTAAATTCTATTCTGGATTTCACAGGGAGCCGGTGCAGAGAAGCTAATATTGGAGAAATATGATCTCTTTTCCTAGTTCCTGTCAGTACACGTGCTGCAGCTTTCTGAATCAACTGGAGAATCTTAAGGGACTTTTTCGGGCTGCCTGATAATATGGAATTGCAGTAATCCAGCCTTGAAGTAACAAATGCGTGGATTAATTTTTCTGCATCATTTCGAGACATGAAGTACCTGATTTTTGCAATGTTACGTAGGTGAAAAAAGGCAGTCCTTGAAGTTTGCTTCGCGTGGGAGTTAAAGGATAGATCCTGATCAAAGATAACTCAGAGGTTCCTCATAGAGGTGCTGGAGGCCAGGGAAGTGCCCTCTAGAGCAATTATATTTGCCGACAGTGAGTCTTAGAGGCGTTCAGGGCCAAGTACAATAACATCAGAAAATTTCTGGTCATCCAGGTTTTTATGTCCTTAAGGCATGCTTGAAGTTTAACTGACTGATCAGTTTCATCCATACAATTGGGTATCATCCGCATAACAATGAATCTTTATGGAGTGCTTTCTAATAATATTGCCCAAAGGAAGCATATATAAAGTAAATAGAAGTGGTCCAAGCACAGAACCTTGCGGAACTCCATGACTAACTTTGGTGTGCTCGGATGATTCATCGTAAACATATGCAAACTGTGATCGGTCTGATAGATAGGATTTAAACCAGCTTAATGTGGTTGCTTTAATTCCAATTAAATGTTCCAGTCTCTGTAATAGAATTTGATGGTCAATGGTATCGAATGCAGCACTAAGATCTAACAAGACAAGTACAGAGACAAGTCCATTGTCTGATGCAATTAAAAGGTCATTTGTAATTTTCACCAGTGCTGTTTCTGTGCTATTATGCACTCTAAAACCTGACTGAAAATCTTCAAATATACTATTGTTATTTAGAAAGTCACATAACTGATTAGCAACAGGTTAGATATAGGTCTATAGTTGGCTAAAATCCCTGGATAAAGCTACTTTAAAAGACTGTGGTACATACCCTGACAGTACCACAGTTATGAAATTATGAAATTGTAGTATATATAATTATGATGAAAAGTTTAGAATTTAAAACATAGAGGGAAGAGGATGGATCCAGAAGAACATCTGAGATGCTCTAGGTGAAACCCACCGAGCAAGACCCGAGCCACACCACCTTACTTCCATCATAGAAGTAAGCAGGTGTCACAGCAATCACAGATCCAGATTCCTTATCTCCGGAGGCAGAAATACCTGCTGAAAGTTACAGTAAGAGAGAAGAGAGGGAAGAGAAAGTACATTTTTATTAAATTATATTTTATTATAATATATACAATTTGTGAAGTTAAGAAACACTTAACAATTGCAAAGAATCTGTAGAAACGGTCACGGAAGATGTAGAAGGCTGTTTTACCCCTTTCAGCTAAAATTAACAATTAATTAGGCCTACTTTCTAGCCAGATTGGCAGGTTAAATTTATTGTGGCTATGTTCAGTTTAATTTGTTCAAAAACATGACTTTAGTGTTGCAAGAAAACTTTGTTAGGAAGGTAACAAGATGCCTTGCCTTCCAAACAAGGAGGTTATTTGATGCTGCAATCCTATTCAGGATAGCTAATGTTAGCAAGCAGTGAAGAAAAGCCATCATGTTCTAATGAAAAACGTCTCAGATTCAGCATCTAAATGGCGACTGTGGCTTTGTGGAAGAGCGGGTCTTCCAGCAATCGGTGGTTGGTGGTTTGATCCTGGCTTCCCCCAGCACAGGTGTTGAAGTGCCCTTGAGCAAGATACTGAACCCCAAATTGCTCCTGAGCTGTGTGTTCGGTGTGAGAGTGTGAGAATCCTTAGATTACTTTGTACTGAGTTAGTTACGTTAGTTAGCTCCTGCCTAAGAGTGTGATATGTAGTGTGTAAGCGCTTTGAGTAGTCGGAAGACTAGAAAGGTGCTATACAAGTACAATCCATTTATAATGCATGAATTATTTCTAGCCAGTGGAAGACGTCTCGGTGGGGTTGAGGAGATCCTCAAATACTCCTTCCACTGTCCAAGGGTGTCCCCAGTCGAAGTCAGGAGATTCCCACCCCCACTGTACACAGTGTGTGTTTACAGTGGGGGGTTTACAGTTGCCTCCGGAGTCCCTTGAGCCAACCAGGCTCAATAGTACTCCTCCTTCAGCTTGACAGCATCCCTTACTTCCAGAGTCCACCACCGGGCTTGGAGATTGCCACCACGACAGGCACTGGAGACCTTACGGCCACAGCTCAGAGCGACCGCGTCGACAATGGAGGTGGGGAACGTGGTCCACTCGGACTCAATGTCTCCAGCCTTCCTCAGGATCTGGTTGAAGCTCTGTCGGAGGTGGGAGATGAGGATCTCTCTGACTGGAGACTCTGCCAAACGTTGCAGAGTCTGTCCAACTTCCTCCCCTGCCATTGGATCCAACTCACCACCAGGTGGTGATTAGTTGACAGCTCCGCCCCTCTCTTCACCTGCGTGTCCAAGATGAAAGGTCAGATGAAACAACCACAAAGTCGATCATCGACCTCCAGCCTAGGGTTTCCTGGTGCCATGTGCACTCATGGACACACTTATACTTGACCATGGTTTTTGTTATGGACAAACTGTGACTAGCACAAAAGTCCAATAACAGAACACCACTCGGGTTAAGGTTGGGGGGGCTGTTCCTCCCAATCAAGCCCTTCCAGGTGTCACTTTCGCTGCCTACGTGAGTGTTTAAGTCCCCCAGTAGAACGAGGGAGTCCCTGGTCGGAGGATTATCCAGCACCCCTCCCAGAGACGCCAAGAAGGTCGTGCATTCTACACTGCCATTTGGCCCATAAGCACAAATAACAGTAAGAGACCTACCCCCGACCCGAAAGCGCAGGGAAACGACCCTCTCGTTCACCGGGGTGAACTCCAACACATGGCAGCTGAGCTGGGGGGCTATGAGCAAGCCCACACCAGCCTCTCACTGTGGGCAACTCCAGAGTAGTAGAGAGTCCAGCCTCTCTCGAGGAGTTGGGTTCCAGAGCCCAAGCTGTGTGTGGAGGCGAGCCCAACTATCTCTAGTTGGTACCTCTCAACCTCCCCGCACCAGCTCAGGCTCCTTCCCCCCCAGCGAGGTGATGTTCCATGTCCCTAGAGCCAGATTCCGTGTCCGGGGATTGGGTTGCCGAGGCCCCCGCCTTCAACTGTCACCAAATCCACATTGCAAAGGCCCCTTACGGTTCCTTCTGCAGGTGATGGGCCCACAGGAGATCGGCCCCACGTCGCTCCATGGTAGCAAGGCACGCCTGACACGCCTCTGCAACATCGCGTGGTGGCTGGGGACAGTGCCCCTGGACTGGCAGACCGGGTTGGTGGTCCCTCTGTTTAAAAAGGGGTACCGGAGGGTGTGTTCCACCTACAGGGGGATCACACTCCTCAGCCTCCCTGGAAAAGTCTATGCCAGGGTACTGGAGAGGAGAACTCGGCCGATAGTCGAACCTCGGATTCAGAGGTTCCGAATTGAAAGCTTTCTATTTACCGGTCGATCTACATTCCTACTCTCACTTATCGTCATGAGATTTGGGTCATGACCGAAAGGACAAGATCCCGGATACAGGCAGCTGAAAAGAGTTTCCTCCATAGGGTGGCTGGGCACTCCCTTAAAGATGAGGGTGAGGAGCTGAGCGGAAGACAATGGTTGGATGGATGGATGGATGGATTTTTAGCCAACATGTTAAAGTTAACTGTGGCTATGCTCTGTTCTAATTCGATTTTGTTGAAAAACCCAACTTTAATTTGCATGAAAAACAACTGTTAACACATACCCTTATCCTGTGTTCTTTTTTCCATCCCAATTTTCCAGCCCTTCAGCGCCACTCCTACATTTTCATTTAGGAGCCATTTGTCCTTCTTGACTCTGATTCGTTTCATCATGTTGGGCCTTGCCTATGTTAGCCTAGCGAACCATGCGGGGAAACAAAGACTGAGGCCTGTTGGTAAGGAAGCAGCATCAACTCCCTGCCTAACATGACAAAGAGTTAAAGGCAGCCGTTATTTCACACAAAGGTCTGAAATTGAGCTGAGATATATCTGGAAGCCAAAGTGAGATCTTAGCTGAACCCAAACAACGGACTGTTATTGGACGAGCCACGCAAGATGGCGCATGAAACAACGGCGCATGACAATGACGTTATAAAAAAAACGGCTACACTCTTCCTTCTTTCTCTTTTCTAGTGCAATTTCGTTGCCCAAGGAGGCGCCTCATTTCTTTATCCACAGTAATTTACGTTACCTCAAGATGATACTTTTCACGTGAACTTTAAATACCCTAGGAAGGACAAGTCTCCACTCACTAGTCGAGCTAATGTAGCGGAGTTTATGATTACACTTGCAATCCCTGTCTGCGTTATTATTAATTTAACGTCACATTTTATATGATTTCTTATCGGTGTGAGAGTGTGAGAATCCTTAGATTACTTTGTACTGAGTTAGTTACGTTAGTTAGCTCCTGCCTAAGAGTGTGATATGTAGTGTGTAAGCGCTTTGAGTAGTCAGAAGACTAGAAAGGTGCTATACAAGTACAATCCATTTATAATTCATGAATTATTTCTAGCCAGTGGAAGACGTCTCGGTGGGGTTGAGGAGATCCTCAAATACTCCTTCCACTGTTCAAGGGTGTCCCCAGTCTAAGTCAGGAGATTCCCACCCCCACTGTACACAGTGTGTGTTTACAGTGGGGGGTTTACAGTTGCCTCCGGAGTCCCTTAAGCCAACCAGGCTCAATAGTACTCCTCCTTCAGCTTGACAGCATCCCTTACTTCCAGAGTCCACCACCGGGCTCAGAGATTGCCACCACGACAGGCACTGGAGACCTTACGGCCACAGCTCAGAGCGACCGCGTCGACAATGGAGGTGGGGAACGTGGTCCACTCGGACTCAATGTCTCCAGCCTTCCTCAGGATCTGGTTGAAGCTCTGTTGGAGGTGGGAGATGAAGATCTCTCTGACTGGAGACTCTGCCAAACGTTGCAGAGTCTGTCCAACTTCCTCCCCTGCCATTGGATCCAACTCACCACCAGGTGGTGATTAGTTGACAGCTCCGCCCCTCTCTTCACCTGCGTGTCCAAGATGAAAGGTCAGATGAAACAACCACAATGTCGATCATCGACCTCCAGCCTAGGGTTTCCTGGTGCCATGTGCACTCATGGATACACTTATACTTGACAAAGGTCTGAAATGGAGCTGAGATATAACTGGAAGCCAAAGTGAGATCTTAGCTGAACCCAAACAACGGACTGTTATTGGACGAGCCACGCAAGATGGCGCATGAAACAACGGCGCATGACAATGACGTTATAAAAAAAACGGCTACACTCTTCCTTCTTTGTCTTTTCTAGTGCAATTTCGTTGCCCAAGGAGGCGCCTCATTTCTTTCTCCACAGTAATTTACGTTACCTCAAGATGATACTTTTCACGTGAACTTTAAATACCCTAGGAAGGACAAGTCTCCACTCACTAGTCGAGCTAATGTAGCGGAGTTTATGATTACACTTGCAATCGCTGTCTGCGTTATTATTAATTTAACGTCACATTTTATATGATTTCTTATCAAGTCAACTGCTTATGTTTTTTATATGTGAACACATTTTGTCGTATACTGTTGTTTGGTTTATCAGGTATTTTGGTTATTTTATGGAGTGTAATGGACACTGTTGCCATGGAGACCTGTTTGTGTAGTGAGGACGCCCTCTGCTGCGCCCCTGTAGACTTGAGTGGAACACCCCAAAACTTAAGTCTGCATGTGCTGTCTCCATGGTAAGCTGCTTTTACATTAACTCCGTTAAATATGTATTTTTCTTATCATTTCACTGTCTGTAAAAATGCGTTTTATGTATTTATGTTAATCGCCGTTTTCAGTTGCATTCAATGCGGTATGTCGATTTGTTGTCTTGTTTTTTAATCGTGTTTTTCTGTTAAATTGTGAAAACATGCCTCGTGTCTTTGCTAACTTAATTTCAGTTCAAGTTCAATACATTTTTATTTGTTTTATTAGTTCTATGAAGAGTGAGACTGAGACTGGCTGTGATGGTAAACCGGTATTTATTCTGTGTTACCAGGTACATTTAGTTCTTTATATTTATGTTCGTTATGAACACCCCAAAACTTAAGTCTGCATGTGCTGTCTCCATGTTCTATGAAGATTGAGACTGAGACTGGCTGTGATGGTGAACCGGTATTTATTCTGTGTTACCAGATAAACGGCAGACTAAGACCAAAGAACAACTGTGTGTGCGCTTCATTAAATGACACAACGCAACCACTACACTAACAGACTGTCAGTGTTTGTTGAAACACTTTTTGGACCCAGCTTCGTCAGCATCAAGCCTGAGAGAAACTCCTCCTGATTAAAACGAACTGACTCATCGACCGCTGAACAAGAGCAATCTTCAAGTAAGAGGCTATTGTCCCTGGGCAGAGATACATTTTATAAAAGTTTTTCATCTAAGCTTTATTGATGTGAATTGCGCTTGCTTATTTTGGGAAGTAACTGTCACCGTGCTGTCTTTGTGCTGTTTTCATTTGTGTATAGCTGAGTTAGCTATAAACCCTGTGAAGCTAATAGCCGCATTTCATCAGACTTGAATACAGTAATAAGACCACGGAAGTCTGCTGTCTGAGTACTGTGTGATGAAGAGATGCCAATTACGTCTCCCACAACATTTGATTTCCTGGTGCTTTTCTGTGGGTTTTTCTTTTATGTTAGAATTTACCGTTCATACAGGCCACACTGGAGTAACTGTTAGCCTTATAGCCACTGTGGAGCCGATAGCTGTACCTTTTAAGACCAATCCAGCAACACCATGTGAACGTGAGTCTGCCACTGTGTTACTGTGGGATATGGTAAAACCTATTGCGCTTATCCATGTATTTGAGATTTCTTGTTTCTCTGTATGCTTTTGCTCCCTCTTTCTTTTTCACTAACCCACACACCTTTTACACGCACATTTACATGTCTCAAACGGCCCCAATAACGTGGTAGCATAGCCAGCTACGCTGTACGTTATCCTGGGAGCGGACTGGGCTTGGTCACCCTCCTTTTTTCCTTTTGTTAAATTGAGTAGGCTGCCGCCATTTTGACCTTCTACACGACTACCCACATGGGTACGTTTCCTCGCAACCCCCCTTCTCTATTGTCCCTACACCCACACACAAACACATCCTATCAACTTGCTGATTTTGTATGCTTAGTTGTTTAGCTTAGACTACAGCAATTGTTTGCTGAAGTTATTGATTGTTAATCAATGATAAGGTTAAATAGACATTATTGTATATTTTAAAGTGCAGTTGTCTGTTGTGATAATAGATGGTTGCGATAGTCAGTGCTCGGATTCACTCTTCACTGTCCATTATTAATGTAAGGTAATATTTTAATTATCAAAATTTTTAGGTGGACAGCCACCCTTGAGACTGTTTTGTTTGTTTATTGGTCCCTGATTCCAGGATGGTGCCTCATAATTATTAATCTATATTAATAACTCAACAATATGAATTTTATTAATATTCATAAATATCTTTGATCTTCTTCTTTTCCTTTCGGCTGCTCCCATTCAGGGGTCGCCACAGCGAATCATGCGCCTCCATCTAACCCTGTCCTCTGCATCCTCTTCACTCACACCAATTAACTTCATGTCCTCTCTCAGTACATCCATAAATCTCCTCTTTGGTCTTCCTCTAGACCTCCTGCCTGGCAGCTCCAACCTCAGCATCCTTCTACCAATATATTCACAGTCTCTCCTCTGAACATGTCCAAACCACCTCAATCTGGCCTCTCTGGCTTTATCTCCGAAACATCTAACATGAGCTGTCCCTCTGATGTACTCGTTCCTGATCCTGTCCGTCCTCGTCACTCCCAAAGAGAACCTCAACATCTTAAGCTCTGCCACCTCCAGCTCTGCCTCTTGTCTTTTCTTCAGTGCCACTGTCTCTAAGCTGTACAACATCGCTGGTCTCACCACCGTCTTGAACACCTTTCCTTTCATTCTTGCTGATACTCTTTTATCACACAACACACCTGACACTTTTCTCCACCCGTTCCAACCTGCTTGCACTCGCCTCTTCACCTCTTTTCCACAGTCTCCATTGCTCTGAACCGTTGACCCTAAGTACTTAAAGTCCTGCACCTTCTTCACCTCTGCTCCCTGTAACCTCACCGTTCCACCTGGGTCCCTCTCATTGACACACATGTATTCTGTCTTACTGCGGCTAAGCTTCATTCCTCTGTTTTCCAGAGCAGACCTCCATCTCTCTAGATTCTCCTCCACCTGCTCCCTGCTCTCACTACAAATCACAATGTCATCCGCAAACACCCACCTCCACCTTGAACTCCTCTGTCACCCCTACAGCACACCTCACCACGGTCTTACAGCACTCATACATGTCCTGCACCATTCTAACATACTTCTCTGCCACTCCAGACTTCCTCATACAATACCACAGCTCCTCTCTCGGCACCCTGTCATACGCTTTCTCTAAATCTACAAAGACACAATGCAACTCCTTATGACCTTCTCTGTACTTCTCCATCAGCATCCTCAAAGCAAATACTGCATCTGTTGTGCTCTTTCTAGGCATGAAACCATATTGCTGCTCACAAATGCTCACCTCTGCCCTTAGCCTAGCTTCCACTACTCTTTCCCACAACTTCATTGTATGGCTCATCAGCTTTATTCCTCTGTAGTTGCCACAGCTCTGCACATCTCCCTTGTTCTTGAAAATTGGCACCAGTACACTTCTCCTCCATTCCTCGGGCATCCTCTCACTCTCCAAGATCTTGTTAAACAAACTAGTCAGAAACTCTACTGCCACCTCTCCTAGACACTTCCATACCTCCACAGGTATGTCATCAGGACCAACTGCCTTTCCACTCTTCATCCTCTTCAACGTCCTCCTCACTTCACTCTTGCTAATCTTAGCCACTTCCTGCTCCACACCAGTCACCTCTTCTACTCTTCGTTCCCTTTCATTTTCCTCATTCATCAACTCTTCAGAGTACTCCTTCCATCTTCCCATCACACTCCTGGCACCTGTCAATACATTTCCATCCTTATCTTTAATCACCCTAACCTGCTGCACATCCTTCCCATCTCTATCTCTTTGTCTGGCCAACCTGTACAAATCCACCTCTCCCTCTTTGGTGTCCAACCTAGCATACAAGTCCTCATATGCTCTTTGTTTGGCCTTTGCCACCTCTACCTTCACCTTACGCTGCATCTCCCTGTACTCCTGTCTACTCTCTTCAGTCCTCTCAGTGTCCCACTTCTTCTTTGCTACCCTCTTTCTCTGTATACACTCCTGAACTTCCTGGTTCCACCACCAAGTCTCCTTGTCCACTTTCCTCTTTCCAGATGACACACCGAGTACCCTCCTACCTGTCTCCCTGATCACATTAGCTGTAGTGGTCCAGTCATCTGGGAGCACTTCCTGACCACCCAGAGTCTGTCTCAGCTCCTCCCTGAAAACTAAACAACATTCTTCCTTTTTCAACTTCCACCACTTCGTCCTCTGCTCTGCCTTTGTCCTCTTCATCTTCCTCACCACCAGAGTCATTTTACACACTAGCATCCTGTGTTGTCTGGCTACACTCTCCCCTACCACTACTTTACAGTCACTGGTCTCTTTCAGATTACAACGTCTACACAAGATGTAGTCCACCTGAGTGCTTCTCCCTCCGCTCTTATAGGTCACCCTATGTTCCTGCCTCTTCTGGAAGAAAGTGTTCACTACAGCCATTTCCATCCTCTTTGCAAAGTCTACCACCATCTGTCCTTCTGCGTTCCTGTCCTGAAGACCAAACCTGCCCATCACATTCTCATCACCTCTGTTCCCTTCACCTACATGCCCGTTGAAATCTGCACCAATCACCACTCTCTCACCTCTGGGGATGCTCTGCATCACTTCATCTAACTCACTCCAGAATTTCTCCTTCTCTTCTAACTCACATCCTACCTGTGGGGCATAACCACTCACAACATTGAACATCACCCCTTCAATTTCCAGCTTCAGGCTCATCAACCTGTCTGACACTCTTTTCACCTCAAGAACATTCCTCACAAACTCCTCTTTTAGGATAACTCCTACTCCGTTTCTCTTCCTATCCGACCCATGGTAGAACAACTTGAACCCTGCTCCTAAGCTTCTAGCCTTGCTACCTTTCCACCTGGTCTCCTGGACACACAGTATGTCCACCTTCCTTCTCTGCATCATGTCAATCAACTCTCTAGCCTTCCCTGTCATAGTCCCAACGTTCAAAGTCCCTACTGTCAGTCCTACATTCTTAGCTTTCCTCTTCTCTCTCTGCCTACGAACACACCTTCCTCCTCTCCTTCTTCGTCTTCGACCAACAGTAGTCCAATTTCCACCGGTACCCTGTAGGTCAACAGCACCGGTGGCGGTCGTTGTTAACCCGGGCCCCGACCGATCCGGTATGGAAGTCATTGTCATGATTCGCATTTTTAGTTTGGCATGTGTTTTACGTCGGATGCCCTTCCTGACACAACCCTCTGCATTTATCCAGACTTGGGACTGGCACATGAAGACACTGGCTTGTGCCCCCCTGCGGTTGCATTTCATAAATATCTTTGATATTTCTGCTAATAACCAAACCTGCCCTACCTGAATCCCAACAATCAAAATAAGTTGCAAGATTATTTTTTTTTTTACCTAACCAGCTGACTCACGTTGATCCAGTGTAATGCCGCCTGCTGCGTTACCATGGCTACACAGCGAGTCAGTCAACTCAAAGTGTATGGAGTGTGTGCGACACACAAAGTTGATTTATTCATTTTATGTTCTGTTCTTCTTCTTTGTATGTGCTGTTGTTCGCTACCTGAATGTTTGAATTATTATCATGTTTTGTATATTATCATGTTGTTAATAAAAACAAAAGCAACACAAAGTCACACTGATCTTTGCCCCCCCCCCCAAGTGGCTGTGGCCCTAAACAACTTCCTAGTGTGTTTATGCCAGTGGCCAGCCCTGATATTGATGTTATTTTTTCTTATGTCTTTATCTGTTTGTATTCTTTCATTGTTTGAACCTAATTATCACAGGTATGCTGGAAACAGGCAATGGGGAAAAGGACCCAAAGCAGACAGAGGTGGTAGGATGTTGAGTGGTGGTTTATTGCCTAAGTTGTAGGTAATCAGCAAAACAGGAAACAAACACGCGAAACTCCAAAAACTGACAGGCAGGTGATGAACAGGTAGCAGAAATCCACGATAGGCAGACAGAACCAACAAATAAACAGAGTAGTGAAGTGTATGAACTGACACAGAGACAGGGAAACACACAGACTAAATTCACTCAAGGAAGGGGAGCCAACGAGACACAGCTGAACTAAATGACTCCAAGCAATCAAGGAAATCACAGACAGGAAGCAAAACTATGCTGCAGTAGCTCACGAGGATTGGGGAATGGCGGTGGAACAGAGAGTTCAGGGGTCTGCAGCTCTGGAGTGGGCTGCAGCACAGAATGTCCAGGAGTCTGCAACTGCAGCAGCTCAGGGAGTTCAGAAGGCCACTCGGGCCACGCAGAGAGTTCAGAAGGCTGTTCAGGCTAAGCAGGCCCTACCGGGAGTTCAGGAGGCGGTTCAGGCCAAGCGGGACCTACTGGGAGTTCAGGAGGCAGTTGCAGCCATTCGGGCCATACCGGAGCAACCGGACCCAGGGTTTAGCAGTTGGCTGGACCGCCAACAGAACCCGGGGAGCAGGGACAGGCTATGGCTGCTGTGGCCCAGCAGGGACAGGACGTGGCTGCATCTCTCCGATGCTGGAACAGACAGGAACAGGTTGCAGCGGTGGCTTCACCGAAACAGGAACAAGGTGAGGAAGCGGAGAGGTCCGAGGTCTGCAGGAGCCATGCCTCCTTCTAGGGGGCTAGTCTCTAGCATGCCGAAAGCCAAGGTGATGGCTGCGAGGACCTCCCCATACTCTCAGATGAGTATCCAGGGATGGGTTTGGGGCTGGAGCCAACTCAGGACAAGCAGGTTGAGGGCTAGCATGCTGGAGTTTCGGGGAATCCACGAAATGTGCGTGCCTCCTTCAGATGACCAGTAACTTCCCCTGTGCCAGGGACCTGATTGCCTCTCTGTGGAAGTGTTATGTAGTGGATGTATTATTTAGATCAGTTATGTTACATGCATTGGTTACATTATAAATCTAACTTCACCATCAGGAGTCAATTTATATTGAATATTTTTTAATGTAATTTGCAGGGCTCAGGTTCTGTTATTGTCTTATGTAGGGTTGTTTTTAGATATACATTTGTCTGGCAGCGATCTGATAGTGGGGTCTGTGGTCTGACAGTGAATGCAATGGTGAGGGTTGCTTTTTTAATTATTTTTAGATGAGACGATAAGTCACAATAACCCCACCTGAATCTCTACCTTGACATATGTGTTTCTGTTTGAGGGATGGTAGTAATATCTTACTATAGTTTGAGGGACAGTGGGGGTATGTGTTGTCTTGACACCATGTTTCTAATAATATGACAATATCTTGACTTTTAATGTTAGAGATGAATTCTGGGCCTGTGCTCTTCAGTCCAAAAGACCAAGAGCACAGACCCAGAGTTTTCCATGAACTAATAGATAGAGATTTCATTAATACAGTTTTTCTCAGTCAGTTTGGTTTCTCAGACTATTTGTTCCTCCACCTCCACATCATCTAGTCCCTTGTGCACATCATAAATGCAATTTCTTATTCTTTTGAACCAGTTGCAAATGCTTTGACACATTTATGCAAAGGATTATGTAAAATTGTCTGCTGTTTCCTACATAATCAATTGCTTGTCATGTTGATCAAAATGTATTAGATTGGTTCTCTGTTGAATAGTCTTACCCCCCAAAACATCTAGGCATTACTTCGTTGCATAAGTCACTACATGCAAAATGGTTGAACATGTGGTCATAGCCTGTCAAGCATATTTTCTATACATTTCTATTAGACTTTTTTGTACAGCATGTACAGGTAAAACATCTATGCACATACAGTAACTGTACTTTACATTAAACAACCTTGTATAGTTATAGCACAGCACTTTAAGTGTGACATGTACACATTTTCAATCGCTGTAGAAAAGAACATACAATATGTATACATTTGATATAAATGAAATGAATAAACATGTAATTAATAAAACTCATTTTGTATCTTCTGGGATAAAGCGAATAATGGCACTGGAATCAAGTGAACCACTCGTCAACTTCATATGCCTGGATGAAGCTGGCTTCAACATGGCCAAAGGCAGAAGGCGTGGTCAAAATGTCATTGGCCACAGAGCTACTGCCAGGCCCACAGGGAGGGAACATCACTATGTATGCTGCTAGTTCAGAGTGTGGTGCGATAACTCGTATTCGCATTATAGGGCCATACAACACACGGCATCTCCTCAACTTCCAAGACACCCTTTACAAAGATCCCATCCCTTATAATGAGAGGGGTCTGATTTGAGATGATTTAGCAAAGTATGTGGTAATTTGGGATAATGTGAGTTTCCATCACTCAATCACTATAAGGCAATGGTCTGCAGCCCCACTACAGGTTGCTGATCCCACCCTATTTCCCATTCCTTAACCCAACTGAGGAGTTCTCAACATGGAGGTGGAAAGTTTACAATTGCCAGCGACATACTCAGATGATGCTGCTGTCTGCCATGGATGCAGCATTAGAGGACAACACAGCAGATGCCTGAAGAGGCTGGATAAAACATTCTTTCCATGCTGCACTGCAAGGGAAGATATCAGTTGTGATGTGGACAAGAATCTGTGGCCCAACAGACAGGACCAGGAGGTGCAGAAAGACTGCACTGTAATTCTCCAAACAGCATTTTATGTATAGTTCTACTTAAGGGTTTCCTATTTTTACATTTCTAATTTAGTTTTTTGTTTTTCCATCTTGTCATCTATTCTGTATCACAATGACATGTTCTGTCAATACAGTACAGTTTTTCTCGATCAATTTGGTACATTTCTCCAAACTCTACTAACTCCTCTCAAAACATTTAACACAGTGATCTGTACAGTTTGTAATTGTCCTAAACAGATAAAAATCCCTCATTTCATACAAATTACAAATCATAAGCATAATTTTCTCAAAACACTGTCCACAAAATTCCCTAATGTTATCACAGCAGTTTATACAGATAACCAAATCTTTAATATATCAGGAAAAACATTTGCAGCATTTTCATTGGTCTTCACACAGATCACAAGCATTTTTGTACCATTTTCAAAACACAACAAACAAAACTCTGTGTATTGTAAAATAGTCAGTTGCACACCTTATGTCCTCAATTATCCCCAAATTGATATCGGATGAGTTAGTAATCCACTCAACACAAAAAAAGCCAATTACCTAATTTTTCACACAGCTGTCTTAATTACAAAAACTACAAAAGGGGAAGAGAAAAACAACAGAAAAGACAAATGAGGAGAAAAGACAATAAAAAGAAGAAGAATGAGCAGTGGAAAAGGAAGAGGTGTAAGAGTGAGAGATGGTGGACAGGGTAGAGGGAGAAGAAGAGGAACAGGAGATGGAGGAAGAGCTGAAGATGTAGGAGAAGGAGCAGGAAGAGTTAAGGATGAAGATGCAAGAGAAATAAAAGCTGAGGATGTAGGAAGAGGAGAAAGGAGAAGTAGGGGCGGCTGTGGCTTGGTGGTAGAGCAGGTTGTCCACCGATCGGAAAGTTGGTGGTTCGATCCCGGCTTCCCCCAGCCATGTGTCGAATTATCCTTGAGCAAGATACTGAACTCCCGATTTGCTCCTGAAGCTGTGCCTTCGGTGAGTGCGTGTGTGTAAATGATTAGTTAATTTGTACTAATGGGCAGCTAGCTCCTGCCATCAGTGTGTGAATGGGGTGAATGTGATATTTAGTGTGAAAGCACTTCGAATAGTCGGAAGACTAGAAAGGTGTTATACAAGTACAGTCCATTCTATTCCATTCCAAGTAGAGGGAGAAGAGATGGATAGATTGGAGGGCAATGGTATAGTGGAAAGAAAAAGAGTAGAAAATATAAGAAGAGATGGACAGAGAGGAAGAGGAGGGCAAGGTGTAAGAGGAGGGAGGGGAGGTAGAAGGATAGGGTACACGCGTGATTCAAATGAAATCAGAGCCACACTTATTGACCATGTCATAAATCATGGTCTCTCACTGAGAGAAGCTGGGCAGAGAGTTCAGCCCAATATAAACAGATCCACAGTGGCTTCAATTATCTGCAAATTTCAGAGGGAAAAACGATACGTAACTATATCACTCTACTTCTACAATGAGAGTCCATGTAGTCTTCTTTGACATAGGTCTAGATTTTTACAGTAAATGTTCCTGCTTGTCCAAATATTTTTCAGAATTAAAGTTAAAGGAACATTCAGAACAAGACTTCTTTTTATTGAACAAGAGCATGCCATTGTTGACATAGTGGTCCCGAAACAACACCCTCTGCCTCAAAGAAATTCAGCCAAGAATAACACAGGACAATCAACTGTTCCATAATATCCACCAATGCAGTCTCTCCAAAATTGATTATATTTTAAGGAGAAATGCAATCCAAATGAAGCAAGTATACAAAGTGCCCTTTGAGAGGAACTGTGTGAAGGAGTTGCGATTCCAGTTTGTTCAAGTATGTGCAACCCAATTACTGCACTTTTACTGTCAACACAAAGAGATGTTTTTCCTGAACTTTAAGTATGTGTCCATAAACTATTACATGCTACTGTAAGTGAAAAGATTTAGGCATATCTATGTATACTGCTGCTTCAAAGTGTGAACTCAAACTTCAACTTTTGTATTTGTTTGGGACAATGTCCATATCCACCATTCAGCACTAGTGTGAGAGAGGTTTGAGAATCACCCACATTTCAGGATGTTGTTTCTTCCACCATAGTCTCCTTTCCTGAATCCTATTGAGGAATAATTCTACTCTTGGAGATGAAAAGTACATGATTGCAACCCTTACAACCAAGTAAGTCTTCAAGCGATGGAAGAGGTCTGTGGAGATATTGGGGCACAAGCATGTCAAGGATGGACATATTTTTTCAGCTGTTTTATAACATTATCATTTGCTTATGTCAGGTCAGTCAAAATTAACTATACTTGTGGTAAATAGACTGTTCTTGTATAGCGCTTTTCTAGTCTTTCCGACTACTCAAAGCACTTTTACACTACATATCACCTTCACCCATTCACACACATTTATACACTAATGGCAGGAGCTAACTGCCCATCAGTACAAATTAAACTAATCATTCACACACACTCACACGCCGAGGCTGCAGCTGCGGGACAACTCAGATAAAATTGTGGATCATGTTGTCAATCACGGCCTCACTATGGCTGAGGCTAGTCGAAGGGTGCAGCCAAATGTTGGGAGAAACACTGTAAATTCAATTATTCAAACATTTCGTCAGGACAACATGTGTGTATAAATGGACAGTAATTCACCACTAAACAATCTGCACTGCACTACTCTCATTCCATCATACATGAAGCTTGCAGTGGGACAAGAATTTGTCACTGTACATTTTACATTCAGACGTACAGCTTTACTGCATCATGCATTTAGTGTATTGTAGTGTTACAGTAAAGATTTGCCATATTTACTGTAATTTTAGTCTGCAGCACACAGGATTGCAAGACAACCTTGCAGAGGTGGAAGAGGGCCCCTTTTTAGTCCGCAACAAGAGGAAGCCATTTGTGCAATGGTGATTGCAAACAATGCCATAAGGTTGAGAGTGATACAAAGGACTGTTATAGAGGATGATAACATCTTTGGGAATATTGAATCTGTTTCAGTTGCTACAATTGACAGAGTGCTCAGAAGGAATGAAATGCACCTGAAACAATTGTACAATGTGCCATTTGAACAGAACAGCGACAGAGTAAAGGAGATCCGTCACCAGTATCAGTAAGGGGATTTCTAAGTAGGCTATTGACACAAAATGTCCACCAGATGTAGCCATCAAGCCAAATATTGAATTAATACAAAGAAATCAGAACATTTAAGTATACAAGTTGAGTCATACTAAATAAAGAGAAATTATATTTCTTTTCCCCGCTGTATGTGTTCTATGCATATTCTAATGTTCAGTGCTGTAAACTGTTTACTTTGTATAGTGTCATGCACAACACTTACATGACAGTTCTGTGTATGTGTATTCACAGTGAATACTGTACAATATGTTGACCAAAATCCATTATGTACACAGTAAAAGTTGTTATAGTTTTTCTCACTCGCTCTTCTGTAATAAAGCATGTACTGGAGCTGGAGGCCAGGGAACCGCTGCACACATTCATATACCTTTATGAGGCGGGTTTCAATCTGGCAAAAGGTAGAAGACGTGGAAGGAATCGCAATGGAAAGAGAGCAACCATTGATGTCCCAGGCCAACAAGGAGGGAATATTACTATATGTGCAGCCATCTCAGAAAACGGCGTCCTCACCCATATCCCCCGTTTCGGTTCATACAACACACAACATCTTCTGACTTTTTTAGACTCTTTACAGGGACATAATCCCTGAGAATGAGAAGGGTCTAACTGGAGACCATCTGAGCAACCATGTTGTTGTTTTAGATAATGTGCGTTTTCACCACTCAGATGTCGTCAGACAGTGGTTTGCAGCACATGATAGGATGCTGGTGGAATATCTCCCTCCCTACTTACCATTCCTAAATCCAATAGACAAGTTTTTTCTCTTTCTGGAGGTACAAGGTATATGACCGGCATCCACATACCCAAATGGCCCTGCAAGTGGCCATGGATGCAGCATGTGATGACATCACAGCAGAGTCCTGCAGAGGGTGGATTCTCCACTCAATGAGATACTTTCCTTGCTGTATTGCAAGAGATGATATTCACTGTGATGTAGATGAAATTATGTGGCCAGACAGAGAGGAATGTCTGGATGTGCATGAATGATTACAGTACTATGTATGTGTAACAACTGGTTGTAGTGAAGTAGGTTAAAAATCGATTAAATAGTTATACATCTGTTCTTTGGATCTATGCCCTGTGAGGAGGATGATAAGTGCGACACAATTAATACTTGGTGAAAAACAGATAGCACCAATTTATTTGTAAGAAAATATATATCTCTTCCACGCACAGCAGGAATGTCGTTGTCCTTCCTGCTCGCTGAAAATCCTTAGTCGTCCTCTCTCAGAAATCGACCAATCAAAAAAACTGTTTAAATCACTATAAATGACAATTTTCTACAACACGCAGATAGTTTGTAGTAATCTCAGTCATTTATCACTCTCATTACTAATTGAAATGTTCACAAAAAAACCCAGAACACGAGATTTGTCAGCAACTGGTAAAATAAAATGCTGCAAGACAACGTTTCTGGAACAACAACCCTTCATATTCAGATCCGTTAAAAATAGTAAATTCAACAACGCTAGGTTCATATTACAAATTACGTGTTTCTCCGAATGGTCTTTTTGTTTAATTCACAGTCAAGAAATTAAAACACGAGCTACACTGGGTTTAAGCTAACACAGATAAGAAAATACACTCACCGGAGAATAATCATAGAAACATCAATTTGTGGTCCACCGTAACCTCCTTGTGAACAGCGAAGGAACTGTGGATTTTGGAAATTGTTGACACCCTGTGTTTAAGATATGTGTCTCTGTACATGTCTGACTCCTGCCACATCTCATAACAGTAGCTGTGACGGCATCATAGAATGTAACAAACTGAAGGTTAAGATAAGAGGACAAGGGAGAAGGGTGGTCTGAGGTCTAAGGGTTAGACCAACGCTGAAAGGAACAGAGGCATGCTGAGGCAACAAGCTACGTAAAGTACTGAAAATGTGTGATGGGGGGAGGTTTAGAATATAACCAAGGGTTTTGCTGTCTTTTGCTTCAGATATAACGCAGACATCACGGGGCACAGAAGCCTGAGGTGGTTGCGTTGTGCTTCTGGATTAATCTGTATGTACTATGGTGTGAAAAAAACATGTTTTAATTTTAAGGGTCTCTAATGAATTTCTTCTTATCAACCAACTCGGAGAGAGGTGAAGCTGGGCCTACCTCGACAAATGGGGGCTCGTCCGGGATGAAAGAGATTCTGAATTGGACAGACGGACCGATCACGACGATTACCTATGGCTCACAGCCGGCTGAATTGAAAGGTAGGCAGAACCTGTTTAATCAAACTCTGCATATTGGATTGAAGTAAAATTCAGATCCTGTGGTGATTGATGTGTTTGATCTATAAATTAAAAGAGACCGTGAGAACAGAAATTGTTTAGAAAAATACAATTTTAGTAATCAGTTTGGAACTGTTGACCTTGGAGTTAGCTGTCCACACCGTGGCCTGACGAGGACACGGAACACCGGGGTTAAAGTCCCTGGTGAGCCAGGTTGGAGGCCTGGGGAAGGTGAGGTCCCCCGAATTCTACGTACACAAAGTGTTAAAACTGTGTCACGGGTAGTCAATAGTGTCTGGGATACTTGTGTCAGGGACACTTAGAGGCACAGCACAACAAGAGAATAATAGTGTCTGGGACACTGGTGTCTGGGACACTGGTGTCTGGGACATTTTTTTAGAAAAATGGTGTCTGGGACACGTACGTCCGGGACGTTTGAGAACCTTTAGTAAAAATTTGAAAGAGGGACTAATTTGGTCATTAATGTTTTGACAGTCTTAAAGAACAAGTTTGATTTTGTTCTTTGTATGGTGTCTTGTCTTTAGTCTTGTGCATGGTTGGTTGAAGTTTGGGGTTGAACTATCGTGCAGTGGTTTCAGTGAATGTGGCTGTTTTTTATAGGTTAAAGGGCATTTATCCTAAGAAGTAATTCTCCAGGGAAACACTGGATTGAGTGTCTCAAAATATGAAAAGCCGCACCTCTATTTTCACAGATACCTAACGGTGACAACGAAGTGAAAAAGAAGAGGTTGAGAGAGAAGTAGTAACAGGTCAGTTGCTTGGGTGAACTCCATACAAACTGACTGGCTCATTTCAGTGGTTAGGCAGGTGAAAATATGGAAAGAGAATTTGATAGAGTTGGATGGAGGAGACTGGGGCCCTGGAGGCCAAAGTCTCTGGAAACTACTCAAAGAGCAAATCCCATATGTGTTGATTGCTATGGGTAACGTAGGTTCAGAGACAGAGAAAAAGAAGGCAAGAGAACGTTTGAAAAGGGAGATAGAAGATGCACTGGAGTATCAGAAAGTAAAGTTGGAGGCAGAGGAGTCATTGGGCCAATATTTGTGGCATGAGGGGAAAAATTTTGAAAATTGGCAAAGGAGGTAGAGGAGAAGGCATAGGCAGGAAATGTGTTTGCGAAGCGTAAGTGTCAAAGAGGGTATGAGGTATCAGAAAAACTGAGGCAAAAGTAAATGGTATCAGAGGGCGATAATTTCCAAGGGGTAGAACATTATATCAGAAAAAATGAAAAAGGAAGCGGAAAAGAGGCCCCGCCCAACCAAGCAAACACACACAAACACACACACGCCCCATCTGCTCTGCCAGCGACTATGTATCCCACCTTACACATCACTGAGGGACAGTTTCAGGAAGGAAAAAAGGGGAGCCTTTGATGACATGAGTGTTTAAAGTCAGTGTGCATAGAGAGGAGAAATAGACTTAGATTAATTTGAACTAATGAGAAAAGAATGTCATTTTTAAGTAATAACAACCGTTGAGAGGTCTCTCAGTGCAGGCGTAAGAAAGTAGAGATTAAACAGTGGAATTTATTGCAGTTTTATTTAGAGTCTTACGGATTAAACTGATACAGCATATTGGCAAAAATATAACTTCTTTGCAGCAAAAACTTGAGATATTTTCTGATGCCTTGCTGAGTTAGACTGAACTCGGACCCGGATAGCTGCAGAAATAAAAATATTATTCTGATAATGTGCCACAAACTAAAGATAACCGCTGAAGAGTTCAAAGTAGTTTCTTTCTTAGACTGGTGCTGTTACAGAGAGCTAGAGATGAAGCCATTGAGGAGGACAGTGAGACTAAAAACTTACAATTGCATTGTTCGAGTTGGAAATAGCAAATGCTAAGAAAGACCTTGCAGAAAAAGGCAAGAGTAGAAAACACATGGTTTCTGCTGCACCCCCTGGGCCACACCCCCCGATTTTGACCAGATACCCCCTTGGGGGGATCCACAGGTTGGACCAGATGGTCAAACACTGTACAGTTGGGTTCCAACCCACACGCTCTATAGGGGAGGATACAGGGGAGGATCTAATGGGTGTAGATGTTGGTCTAGAGGCAGAGGAAGAGGCGGTTCATCAGCACGAAGAGGCTGGGCTCTAGCACACAGAGACAGTGGGTGTTTCCTCTGTGGACAGGAGGGACATTGGGCTAGATATTGTCAGTGCCAGCAGGCACACCCCAGAAGGGGGCATGGGGGGGCCAGGTGGCCCTCTCCGAAGAGGAGCATGGGCTCCTAATCCACATGGGGCACCACCCCCTAGAGGCCAGTATCCCAACTTTCCCATTGGGAGGGGCCAAATGACTCAACAATGACACACTGGTGTTTCTGGGAGATTCTGGGGCTACTTGTTCGACTGCGCCTCCTAAAGACAAAAATTCAGCAAACACTGTGGATGTTGTGGGTTTCTCTGGGGTTGGACAGAAGTTGCCTGTCACCAAACCACTCCCTACAAGACTGGGGAGAAAGACTTTGTTGCACCCCTATGTAGTTACTGATTAAACTGATACAGCATATTGGAGTTGCAGTTGCTGACCTTTGTAGGTACAGGAGAAAATCTCCCTACATTCTGGAGCTAAAGGTAAACAAAAGAACGCATTAGTCAAGTCAATACATGTGAACCGTTTCTGGTCCGTTGTGAGGTTATTGAGTGAGGTGTAGGGATTAGGAACTGGAATGGTGGGTGTGGTTAGAATGTTGTTAATAGCCCTCAGGTCATGTGCCATGCGATATTTACCTGCCCCTTGTTTCTCCACAGGTAATATGGGAGTGTTCCAGGGTGAGCAGGAGGTTTCTAGAACACCTGTTTTTAACAGTCCATCAATAGTCTCTGCAATGCCTTTTTCCTCCTCCCATTTCCAGGGGTACTGTTTCAACCAAATCAGCCATTGTGTGAAAATTTTAAAGGAGATTGGTTCACAGTCAGTCAACCCTAAGTCTGTTGGTCCGGTGGACCAGAGTGAGTCAGGTAAACTGTCGATTACACCCGCTGCCAGGGGGTGATCGGTCTTTTCCCGACCATTGTCTCTAGAGACAAGCTCATGCTGTAAGAGGGCAGTGTCTGTACAAGTCAGGATAATACTATACATTTTAGTGCTGGCAGAAAAAGTCACCTGTGGAAGCTGGGTGGTGACCCAGTCAGTGGTCTCAACCGCCTTTTTAGTCATGGGGCCCAAGTCTTTAGCCTGATGTTCAGGGTGTAATGCTAGTGAAACATGTGGGACCAACTCTTCTGCCATGTGATACCAATCAAGCTGCTCTGATGTCAACTGCACAGCTGCTGCTACTCCCTCTGGACCGACATACATGTTTTGCGTTTTAACGTTCCACTGTGAACCTTGTATTTGACCAAATGCTTCCTGATACCAATCTGCGTGTGCTCTATCATAGAAGAGTGTGACATGGGGTGGATCTGGAGGTGAGAGATAAGGATCCAAAAGCGAGATCCAAGGCTTCCACTGAGCCTAATAAAACATCATACTGTCTGGTTGCATGGTGGAGATCTCAAGTACTCCCCAGTATATATCCGCACATTCAGGCTCCACAGGCTGCATCAGCCATGGTCAAAAGCAGAGTGTAAGTAACTGTTTGGGAAATGGAAATCATTAATTATGTCTATTTTACTTTCTCTGGCTACTTTCACTGCAATAATAGTAACATGTGGATGTTGTTGTATTCCCTGTGCTAGAGCTCTGTGCGTGCGTGTTATCATGTCCACAATAGAGAAACGAGAAGGGCCTCCCCAACACATGATGCCACTGTTAAGCTCCTCTAGGTCTGACCGAGACGAAGAGGAATTTGAAATGGAAAGGAAGAGTGATCTCTTTTAGAGAGATCAAAAGGGGGAATTGTAGATTTTGGATATTGTTGACACCCTCTATTTAAGATATGTGTCTCTGTACATGTCTGACTCCTGCCACATCTCATAACAGTAGCTGTGACAGCATCATAGAATGTAACAAACTGAAGGTTAAGATAAGAGGACGAGGGAGAAGGGTTAGACCAAGGCCGAAAGAAACAGAGGCATGCTGAGGCAACAAGCTATATAAAGTAACGAAAATGTGTGACGGGGGGAGGTTTAGAATATAACTAAGGGTTTTGCTGTCTTAGCTTCAGACATAACGCAGACATCACGGGGAACAGAAGCCTGAGGTGGTTGCATTGTGCCTCCGGATTAATCTGTACGTACTATGGTGTGAAATAAACATGTTTTAATTTTAAGGGTCTCTAATGAATCTCTTCTCATCAACCAACTCGGAGAGAGGTGAGGCTGGGCCTTCCTCGACAGAACCGAAACATGTTCCCTCTATTTTAATTAACTTTATCACCCACTTTTTAAATAGTCAGAACCTTTTTCTTCTCACAGTAGCTAGCTCGCATACCGCACCTCTGCTCGTCTTTTTCTTTTTTTTCTTCTTCTAGATTCTTCCCCCTTTGATCTCGGCTGAATACGGCTGCTTTCTACTAGTGTCCTCTACTGGATTATATGAAAAACTGCAGTATAAACCCCCCAAATTCAAATGAACTGTTCATTTGTCTGTTTATTTTTCCTGACTCATTTATGGTGGTTACACATGTTTTATGTTCAGTTCTAATATGTACTGCAATATTGTTTACAGTTGTGCACAGCTCTACCCAAAGGGAGTTTATGTTTGTTGTAAAGAAAAAATACACCCTTTTTCTTTTGCACAATGCTATGAACAAATTAGAATTGCAAAGAGTATATGCAGTAAAAACTTGAAACATAAATATGCATTGTCTTGTACTCAGTTACCTCACTAAATACAGTAATGTGTAACTTTATTTTTCAAACGGCTGTGCAAATAGTAGCGCTGTCTTGAGCATTTTCAGGTGGTGTCACTAAGATCTGACTTTTTGCATTGGAACATTTACAGAGTAAACTGTCATGATGAAAACATGATAAAGCCATTTGACTATCTTGTTCATAAACAATGGTGTCAGGACTTTTCATCTTGATGACACTGACACTTTCATTGACATGAATACTTGGTTTTGAGGACTGAGCTATCCATTTTGAGCAAGTGACACACTTGCAGGTTATCAACTACGTTTTGCAGTTTGTACTAATTGTTTTGAGAACTGCATTAACTGTTGTGCAAATTTAAATAGTGATGTGAGAAATGCACCAAAGCGACTGAGAAAAACTGTAATATTGAATTTTAATAAATGCATTACTAGAATAAAATGCTGTATTTCATTGTGGAGTGAATACATTTCAGTTTCGCCAACATAAGAGCGTTTTTAGTTTGCTGCGTTAACTGTTTTGAGAGCTGTTACCTGAGTTTGGAGAAATGTGGCAAATTGATTGAGAAAAACTGTAAGAGGACACTGTTATATAGACAAGTTGGCTAAACATTTTTACTACCTTGTTTGTAAACAATGACACAAGGACTTGTCCTTCTGATGGCACGGACACGTTCACTGACACAAATATTTACTTTTGAGAGATAGACTAAGGACTTTGAGCAAGTTACGTGCTTTTGCAGGTAATCCACTGTGTTGGACTGTTTGTAGGATCTGTTCAAGAAATGCACTTACTGATTAGCAAATGTTAAGGATGATTCGAAAAATGTACCAAAGCGACAAAAAAAAACTGTAATTACAAATTTAGATCATATATAAAAGACAAATAAAATAGTGGTGGTTCCTAGCCGATTCCCCCTCCAAGCAAGGATACATTTTGTGAAGACCGCTGACTAATGCCCCATGACCTAGGTATCAGAAAGGTCTCTATATTCTACATATGCAGTTACATTTACATTTAGTCATTTAGCAGATGGTTTTATCCAATGCAACCGCAAGGGGGCACAAGCCAGTGTCTTCTTGTGCCAGTCTGGATAAATGCAGAGGGTTGTGTCAGGAAGGGCATCCGACGTAAAACACATGCCAAATTAAAAATGCGAATCATGACATTGACTTCCATACCAGATTGGTCGGGGCCCGGGTTAACAACGCCCGCCACCGGTGCTGTTGACCTACAGGGTACCGGTGGAAATTGGACTACTGTTGGTCGAAGACGAAGAGGGAGAGGAGGAAGGTGTGTTCGTAGGCAGAGAGAGAAGAGGAAAGCTAAGAATGTAGGACTGACAGTAGGGACTTTGAATGTTGGAACTATGACAGGGAAGGCTGAAGAGTTCATTGACATGATGCAGAGAAGGAAGGTAGACATACTGTGTGTCCAGGAGATCAGGTGGAAAGGTAGCAAGTCTAGAAACTTAGGAGCAGGGTTCAAGTTGTTCTATCATGGTTCAGATAGCAAGAGAAATGGAGTAGGAGTTATCCTGAAAGAGGAGTTTGTGAGGAATGTTCTAGAGGTGAAAAGAGTATCAGACAGTTTGATGAGCCTGAAGCTGGAAATTGAAGGGGTGATGTTCAATGTTGTGAGTGGTTATGCCCCACAGGTAGGATGTGTTAGAAGAGAAGGAGAAATTCTGGAGTGAGTTAGATGAAGTGATGCGGAGCATCCCCAGAGGTGAAAGAGTGGTGATTGGTGCAGATTTCAAACGGGCATGTAGGTGAAGGGAACAGAGGTGATGAGAATGTGATGGGCAGGTTTGGTCTTCAGGACAGGAACGCAGAAGGACAGATGGTGGTAGACTTTGCAAAGAGGATGGAAATTGCTGCAATAAACACTTTCTTCCAGAAGAGGCAGGAACATAGGGTGACATATAAGAGCGGAGGGAGAAGCACTCAGGTGGACTACATCTTGTGTAGACGTTGTAATCTAAAAGAGACCAGTGGCTGTAAAGTAGTGGTAGGGGAGAGTGTAGCCAGACAACACAGGATGGTAGTGTGTAAAATGACTCTGGTGGTGAGGAAGATGAAGAGGACAAAGGCAGAGCAGAGGACGAAGTGGTGGAAGTTGAAAAAGGAAGAATGTCGTGTAGTTTTCAGGGAGGAGTTGAGACAGGCTCTGGGGGGTCAGGAAGTGCTCCCAGATGACTGGACCACTACCGCTAATGTGATCAGGGAGACAGGTAGGAGGTTACTCGGTGGGTCATCTGAAAAGAGGAAAGTGGACAAGGAGACTTAGTGGTGGAATGAGGAAGTTCAGGGGTGTATACAGAGAAAGAGGTTAGCAAAGAAGAAGTGGGACACTAAGAGGACTGAAGACAGTAGACAGGAGTACAGGGAGATGCAGCATAAGGTGAAGGTAGAGGTGGCAAAGGCCAAACAAAGAGTATATGAGGAATTGTATGCTAGGTTGGACACTAAAGAGGGAGAGGTGGATTTGTACAGGTTGGCCAGACAAAGAGATAGAGATGGGAAGGATGTGCAGCAGGTTAGGGTGATTAAAGATAAGGATGGAAATGTATTGACATGTGCCAGGAGTGTGATGGGAAGATGGAAGGAGTAATTTGAAGAGTTGATGAATGAAGAAAATAAAAGGGAACAAAGAGTATAAGAGGTGACTGGTGTGGAGCAGGAAGTAGCAAAGATTACCAAGAGTGAAGTCAGGAGTTACGTTGAAGAGGATGAAGAGTGGAAAGGCAGTTGGTCCTGATGACATACCTGTGGAGGTATGGAAGTGTCTAGGAGAGGTGGCAGTAGAGTTTCTGACTAGTTTGTTTAACAAGATCTTGGAGAGTGAGAAGATGCCCGAGGAATGGAGAAGTGTACTGGTGCCAATTTTTATTAACAAGGGAGATGTGCAGAGCTGTGGCAACTACAGAGGAATAAAGCTGATGAGTCATACAATGAAGTTGTGGGAAAGAGTAGTGGAAGCTAGGCTAAGGACAGAGGTGAGCATTGGTGAGCAGCAATATGGTTTCATGCCTAGAAAGAGCACAACAGATGCAGTAATTTGCTTTGAGGATGCTGATGGAGAAGTACAGAGAAGGTCATAGGGAGTTGCATTGTGTCTTCGTAGATTTAGAGAAAGCATATGACAGGGTGCCAAGAGAGGAGCTGTGGCATTGTATGAGGAAGTCTGGAGTGGCAGATAAGTATGTTAGAATGGTGCAGGACATGTATGAGAGCTGTGAGACCGTGGTGAGGTGTGCTGTAGGTGTGACAGAGGAGTTCAAGGTGGAGGTGGGTCTGCATCAAGGATCGGCTCTGAGCCCCCTCTTCTTTGCTCTGGTGATGGACAGGCTGACAGATGAGGTTAAACAGGAATCTCCATGGACTATGATGTTTGCGGATGACATTGTGATTTGTAGAGAGAACAGGGAGCAGGTGGAGGAGATTCTAGAGAGATGGAAAACAGAGGAATGAAGCTTAGCTGTAGTAAGACAGAATACATGTGGGTCAATGAGAGGGACCCAGGTGGAATGGTGAGGTTACAGGGAGCAGAGGTGAAGAAGGTGCAGGACTTTAAGTACTTAGGGTCAACGGTTCAGACCAATGTTTTGGAGATAAAGCCAGAGAGGCCAGATTGAGGTGGTTTGTACATGTTCAGAGGAGAGACTGTGAATATGAGTGAAGAGGATGCAGAGGACAGGGTTAGATGGAGGCACATGATTCACTGTGGCGACCCCTGAAAGGGAACAGCCGAAAGGAAAAGAAGAAGAAGATGCTGAGGTTGGAGCTGCCAGGCAGGAGGTCTAGAGGAAGACCAAAGAGGAGATTTATGAATGTAGTGAGAGAGGACATGAAGTTAATTGGTGTGAGTGAAGAGGATGCAGAGGACAGGGTTAGATGGAGGCACATGATTCGCTGTGGCGACCCCTGAAAGGGAACAGCCGACAGGAATATAAGAAGAAGTCTGAGGTCATTTTCTTTGGTCACCTACATTCCATCAGCTCTCTTGCTACTAATATTGGAAGTCTGTCAACATTAACCAGACTGCAAGGAATCTTGGGGTTATATTTGATGCTAAACTCAGTTTCAACGATCAAGTTAAAAGTGTTGTTCGGTCATGTTTCTTCCAGCTAAAGATAATCTCAAACATTTGGTCATTTTTATCATTTGCTGATTTACAAAAAGTTATACATGCTTGTATTTATTCTTGGATAATTACTGTAATACTCTTTACTCGGGTCTCAGCCAGGGCTCCCTCAACTGTCTACAACTACTACAAAACTCTGCTGCTTGACTCATTACAGGGACAAAGAGGCATGATCACATCACCCCTGTGCTTGCCACTCTACACTGGCTTCCTGTTAGATTTTGAATTGATTTTAAATTATTTTGCACACTTTTAAGGCCTTAAATGATCTTGCTCCTCACTACCTCTCCGACTTATTGATTTGGTATGTGCCCTCTCGACCACTGAGATCCGCAGATAGGGCCGTGCTGGTTACTTCCACATTATGCTTAGTGACAAAGAGTGATCGGGCCTTTGCTATTAGAGCCCCCACACTATGGAACTCTCTACTTACTGAACTCAGTCACACTAAGTTTCCAGCCTCTTTGAAATCTTTGGAAATGTTCAGATTTATTTATTTTTAAATAGTTTTTAACGTTTTGAATCACTTTTATTTGATCTTATATTTTTTAGTTTTTATTTCCTCTTTGCTCGTGTTCTTTGACAAAATTCTCATTTTACCCACTTTGTAGGGTTAATATCCCATTCTTTTGTAAAGCACTTTGTACATTATTAAGAAAAGTGCTATATAAATAAAGTTTATTACTATTATTGTGGATTGGCTGGCAGTCGAAGGCAGGGGCCTCGGCGACCCAATCCCTGGACGCGGAATCTGGCACTGGGGAAATGGAATGTCACCTCGCTGGGGGGGAAGGAACCTGAGCTGGTGCGGGAGGTTGAGAGATACCGACTAGAGATAGTCGGGCTCGCCTCCATGCACAGCTTGGGCTCTGGAACCCAACTCCTTGAGAGAGGCTGGACTCTCTACTACTCTGGCCCGCCAGCCCGTGAGAGGCGGCGGGCTGGTGTGGGCTTACTTATAGCCCCCCAGCTCAGCCGCCATGTGTTGGAGTTCACCCCGGTGAACGAGAGGGTCGTTTCCCTGCGCCTGCGGGTCGGGGATAGGTCTCTCACTGTTATTTGTGCTTACGGGCCAAATGGCAGTGTAGAGTACCCGACCTTCATGGCGTCTCTGGGAGGGGTGCTGGAAAGTGCTCCGACCGGGGGCTCCATTGTTCTACTGGGGGACTTCAACACTCACGTGGGCAGCGACAGTCATACCTGGAGGGGTGTAATTGGGAGGAATGGTCCCCCCGAACTGAAACCGAGTGGTGTTCTGTTATTGGACTTCTGTGCTAGTCACAGTTTGTCCATAACGAACACCATGTTCATGCATACGGATGTCCATCAGTGCACGTGGCACCAGGACACCCTAGGTCGATGATCGACTTTGTGGTTGTTTCATCTGACCTCCGGCCATATGTCTTGGACACTTGGGTGAAGAGAGGGGCGGAGCTGTCAACTGATCACCACCAGGTGATGAGTTGGATCCGATGGCGAGGGAAGAAGTTTGACAGACTTGGCAGGCCGAAACGTACTGTGAGGGTCTGCTGGGAACTTTTGGAAGAGTCGCCGCACTTCGGAGATCTTCAACTCCGACCTCCGGCAGAGCTTCAACCAGATCCCGAGAGAGGTTGGAGACATTGAGTCCGAGTGGACCATGTTCTCCACCTCTATTGCTCGAAGCTGTGGCCTCAGGGGGTCCGGTGCCTGTCGTGGCACCCCACCCCACCGACATGTCTTCCATTGTGGAAGCAGAGCCTGAGGGCTCAGTTGTGGACTCGTTGATCTCCCGGGCTGAGGTCACTGAGGTAGAGAAGCTCCTCGGTGGCAAGGCACCGGGGGTGGATGAGAGCCGCCCTGAGTACCTCAAGTCTCTGGATGTTGTGGGGTTGTCTTGGTTGACACGCCTCTGCAACGTTGCGTGGCGGCTGGGGACAGTGCCTCTGGACTGGCAGACTGGAGTGGTGGTCCCTCTGTTTAACTACAGGGGGATCACACTCCTCAGCCTCCCCGGAAAAGTCTACGCCAGGGTACTGGAGAGGATAATTCGGCTGATTGTCAAACCTCGGATTCTGGAGGAACAATGTGGTTTTTTTCCCGATCGTGGAACACTGGACCATCCCTATACCCTCGCCAGGTTGCTGGAGAGTTCATGGGAGTTTGCCCAACCAGTCCACATGTGCTTTGTGGATCTGGAGAAGGCATTCGACTGTGTCCGTCGCGGCCCTTTGTCACCGGTCCTGTTCATTATTTATATGGACAGGATTTCTAGGCACAGTCGGGGGCTGGAGGTATTCCGGTTTGGGGACCACAGGATTTCGTTTCTGCTTTTTGCAGATGATGTTGTCCTGTTGGCTTCATCAAATCAGGATCTTCAGAGTGCACTGGGAGGGTTTGCAGCCGAGTGTGAAGCGGCGGAGATGAGAATCAGTACCTCCAAGTCCGATGCCATGGTTCTAAGCCGGAAAAGAGTGGCTCTCCTGGAGCACGAGATCGACAGGTGGATCGATGCATTACCAGTTTCTATTTACCAGTCAATCTACGTTCCTACTCTCACCTATGGTAATGAGCTTTGGGTCATGACCGAAAGGACAAGATCCCGGATACAGGCGGCAGAAATGAGTTTCCTCCGCAGGGTGGCTGGGCGCTCCCTTAGAGATAGGGTGTGGAACTCGGTCACTCGGGAGGAGCTCAGAGTAGAGGCGCTGCTCCTCCACATCGAGAGAAGTCAGCTGATGTGGCTCGGACATCTGTTCCGGATGCCTCCCTGGGGAGGTGTTCCGGTCATGTCTAACCGGGAGGAGGCCCGGGGAAGACCTAGGACACACTGGAGGGACTATGTCTCTCTGCTGGCCTGGGAACGCCTCGGTATTCCCCCGGAAGAGCTGGAGGAAGTGTCTGGAGAGAGGGAAGTCTGGATGTCTCTGCTCAGACTGCTGCCCCTGAGAACCCAGCCCCGGATAAGCGGTAGAAGATGGATGGATGGATGGATGGATTATTATTAGTCTCTGTCGGTCCTTAGGCCGGGGAGACAGGACCGATCTGAGGACAGTCATTGTCTTTAGGAAGGCTATAGACAGGGTTTCCCCGCCCGACAGGGAGTCAGCCTTTCCAGCTGGTACTTCATCGTGCCAAAGAAGGGTGGAGGGCTGCGCCCCATCTTAGATCTTCGCGTCCTCAACCGTGTGATCGAAAGTCTCAGGTTCAGGATGCTTACACTCAAACAGATTGTGTCTCAGAACAGATCCGAGGACTGGTTTGTCACGATAGATCTCAAAGATGCCTATTTTCATATCTTCATCATTCCGCAGCACAGGAAGTACCTGAGGTTTGCTTTCAGGGGAGAGGCGTACCAATATCGGCTGCTTCCTTTCGGTCTAGCTCTTTCACCCCATACATTTATGAAGTGTGTGGACACTGTGCTAGCCCCCTTGCATATGCAGGGGATTCGCGTGCTCAACTGTATCGACGACTGGCTCATCCTGGCGCCGTCAGCTCGTCTCGCGGCTCACCATCGAGATGTTGTTCTCGCACACATGATGTCATGTTGTGGGTCTTATGGGGTGTGTTTTGGGGGTGTTTGTTTATTGCTGATGTTTCCTAGGTCACCTTGTTCTCCTAGCGCCTTATGTTTGTTCTGGTCCTATGTTGTATCTGTCCATGTAGTTCATGGTTTTTGTTTTCAGTCTGGTTACTTCCTGTTTTATTTTGGTAGATGTCTGTTTCCCCCCTGTCTCAGTCACTTTATTTCCTGTCCCTGATTGTGATTCACCTGTGTTTGTCCTGCACCTGTGTCTCATTGCCTTCACCTCCCCTGAGTGTATTTAGTTCATGTGTTTCCTTGTCTCGGTGTGGGATCATTGTTGCTTTGTCGGTGTTGCCCTGTCGGTATGTTGCCTTGTAGGCATGTTTTCGTGTTGCCTTGTCGGTGTTGTAGGTATGTTTGCGTGTGGCCTTGTCTGCCTTCCCAGCCTTCCCAAGTGTTTTCCCTCCGTGGTTTCGCTACTTCTTCCCGTCGTAGATTTTTTTTGTGCATCTTGGTTTTCCTGTTTTCCTGCCTGTTTTTTCGAGTTCGCCTGTCCACCGTATGGTAAGTGACAATAAAGACTCCGCTCCTCAGTACTGTCTGCATCTGGGTCCTCCTTTCCACGCCGTCCAAACCTTAACACATGAGGAAGTTAGGGCTGAGGCTCTGATCCACAAAGAGCATTCTTTCTCCAGTGCAGAGAATAACGTTCATGGAGTGATGTGGGATTTGGTTGCTATGCAGGCTCGTCTGTAGGAGCCTCGCATGGGTTCGATGCTCTCAGCCATGGAAAGAGAGAAGCTAGACCAGTCACTCACTGTGAAGCAGTTTCAGAGACTTTTAGGTCTGATGGTGGCAATGTCCAATGTGATCCCATTGGGTCTGCTGCACGAGACCTTTGTAGTGGTGGCTAAATACCAAGGGTTTTTCCAAGAGTGGAAACCCCTTTCACATGATCAGGGCAACGTGGCGGTGTCTCCGCACCTTAGTCGTGTGGAAGGATCCTTGGTTCCTGGCCCAAGGCCTGTTACTGGAGGCATCGTGTCAGCAGGTATCTCTGACCACGGATGCCCCCTTTATGGGTTGGGGGGTGACTATGAGTCGTAGCTCAGCCCAGGGCTGGTGGCAGGAAACCCAGCATTCATGGCACATAAATTGCCTGGAAATGATGGCAGTGTTTCAGGCTCTTCCACATCTCAGGGGCCCTCATGTGCTTGTTTGCACAGACAGCACATCGGTGGTCTCTTATTTAAACCATCAAGAGGGTTTGAGGTTTCACCGCCCATACAGGTTGGCTCGCCTTATCCTGCTGTGGGCCCAAGGGAAGCTGCTCTCAGTCAGGGCAATGTACATCCCAGGGCACCTGAATGTGGAAGCAGACATCCTGTTGAGGCAGGGGCCGAGGCCCGGGGAGTGGAGACTCCACACCGAGGTGGTGGAGCTCCATTGGGAGAAATTCGGCAGGCCTCAGGTGGACCTGTTTGCTACTCACGACAATTCACATTGCCGTCTGTGGTTCTCCCTGTCGCCTCCAGCCCCTCTCGGACTGGACGCAATGGTACAGGAGTGGCCGAGGCTGCCCCTGTACGCCTTTCCCCCGATTGCTCTCCTTCCGGGAGTTCTAGAGAGAACGCGGCAGGATGGAGCCCAGCTGCTGCTAGTTGCCCCATTCTGGCTGGGCCGAGTATGGTTCTCGGACATTGTGTCACTCCTTGACAGCTCTCCCTTGGAGATTCTGCTCAGGAGGGACCTTCTCTCTCAGGGGGGTGGTGTCTTCATACACCCCCGCGCGGAGTTGTGGAAACTGTGGGCTTGGCCTCTGAGCGGGCCCAGCTCATAAGTTCTGGTCTCTCAACCGAGGTTGTTGAGACCATTCTACACTCTAGAGCTCCCTCCATGAGGAAGCTGTATGCTCTAAAGTGGAGACTCTTCACATTATGGTGCAGAGGTCGCCTGTGGGATCCGGTTAACTGCCCTGTGAGCGCGGTGCTGGAGTTCCTGCAGGAGAGGTTCTCCACGGTGTTAACTCCCGCCATACTAAAGGTGTACATGGTGGCCTTAGCGGCTTACCACACTCCTTTGAGTGGTGTTTCATTGGGACAACACCCACTAGTTACACGTTTCCTCCGTGGCACTTTGAGGTTTCAGGCCTGCAGCATACACCAGGGTGCCTGCCTGGGACCTGAATACGATCCGTCAGGGCCTTTCCGAGGCACCTTTTGAGCCGCTGGAGGAAGTTTCAGAGGAGTTCCTGACTCTCAAAACAATATTTCTGCTTGCTCTCTCTTCACTAAAGACAATAGAGGATTTGCAGGCCCTCTCCGTGGCACCCTCGAGTTTGGAATTTGCCCCGGGGTGAGGACCATAGTACTCCAGGCCTTTTGTCGTCCTCCGTTTTTGACGTTGGACCGAGAAAAATTTAATCTTCTCTGCCCTGTTCGGGGCATTAGACGCTTATGTCCACAGAGCTGCCCTGTGGAGGAAAACCGAACAGTTGTTCGTGTGCTACGGGCCAGCCTCGAGAGGGGGTCCAGCATCGAAGCAGAGGATGAGCAAGTGGATGGTCGAGGCCATCTCACTTGCTTATGTGGCAGTCAACCAGCCTTCTCCTTTGGCTGTCCGGGCCCACTCGACTAGGGGTATGGCTGCCTCTCGGGGACTGTTTGCAGGGGTTTCCCTGCAAGACATTTGTGATGCGGCAAGCTACCGTGTGGTTGCCAGTATGCTTTATAGTTTCCGGTCTGTGACATCACCCGCCTATGACGTTCTGTCTCCCCATTGGACTGATGGCATAGGTGCTTCACGACGCAATCACGCAAAGGCGTTCCCATAGCGGTGACGTAGTGTCTCGTTCCCTATTCAGGGAACTAATGGTTACATACGGTTAAATATTTCCGAGTTGATTTCCACTCCCAAAGTGTAATTTTAACACACTCTGATTATATAGTGTTTAATGATGACATTAGTACGGCGCCCCTTAAAAGGTCATGGCGAGAATTTTTTTTGAGGACTACTCTTGCATTCCCTTGCAAATTTGTTTTGCGTTCCCTCGCAATATGGTTTGTTCCTCTTGGAAAACATATTATATTTTTCTTCTATGCCTTCTGAGTCATATGTCTATTTGTAATGAAAGGTAATGTGGAGATTCTCATGTTAATGCATTTAGCATTGTTTATGGACACTTCACCTTATATGATGTACATTGCAAAGAAGTTTAAAAGAGAACATTATCAAACTTCTGAGTAGCGGCTGTATGTATAAGAAACATCAATTATTGCTCCACAGAGCTAAAATCTGTTTCAGCATTGTAAGTTACTTTAATTTGTTTTGTGCAAAGAACAGTTGACCTTGTGCAAAAACGCATTAAGTTTTCCATCTTGCTTTGGAACTGTGTATGCTTATTGAGCAGTACTATTTTATCAGCATACTTACTGCCCAGTTCAATGTAAAATTCAATGAACTGATATACAGGGGTGTTGTGCTGGGAGCAGCTGAGCGGAAATAAGCATATGGCTCGGTTGGAATGGAAAAAGAAAAGTATTGCGAGGTAACACGAAACTATTGCAAGGGAATGTAAAAGTAGTCCTCAAAAAACATTCTTGCCGTGACCTTAAGGGGGCTCTTTACATTAGTGTTAGCTTAACTCTGGAGAGATGTACCGAAGCCTTAAGCTCCACCCACGAATTAAACTTTTTTGGTTGGAAACAAGGAGACAAGTCGGCACCATTTTTCACCTCTCATGCAGTTCTACACGGTAAGCGCAATTTAGTCAAACTTGCTGAAATTGACGATATGAACCGGAGCATGTACGATTAAACATCAACGTTGAATATATGCTTAACCAAGCCTTGTTTGTTGCCAGGACTGAAGAGCAAATTTGTCCTGGTGATTAGCTACCTAGCAGTGACAACGTTAGTTGCTTTTTTTCTAAAAGTTAGTTACTAGAAGAGTCAGGAGTCGAGAGGAGTCAGATGAGGTGGCTCAGGCATCTGTCTCGGATGCCTACTGGACGCCTCCCTGATGAGGTGTTCTGGATATGTCCAACCGGGAGGAGGCCTAGTTGTCTGGGTGACACCGGTGCTTCACCTCACCAACAGAGTGGTGAAATGAGTTAACAAGACCTCCGTGAGCCAGAAACTGAAGCTCCCCGAGAGTCAGCCAACCCAGCCCTGCAGGATGCAGTCGCTGGTCTCATTCTATTCTCATTCTATTTGAGAATAACAAGTTATATAACTGCAAAATAATAAGTTATGTAAGACAGAAAGATTGGATAAGAACCAGGAAAACGTAGAACTCAACCTTGCAATCAGATTCAGTAAAAAGGCCAGGTATTTGGCTGAATATTTGTATGTGTGTGTTCTGGGTCAGTTTGACCTCAGGCTAATGTGTTTTTCTGTAATACTGATCTAATTGTTGGGAAAGGACAGCACACACATGGATATAACATTGATGGAAATGTTTGCCAGAAACATCTGGGAGTGTGTCCTGGGAAAGGTCAAGCTAATCTGGGCTCATTTTGTGAAATGATATTGTGTATGAAGCCAAATTATATTATGATCCAACAACACCAGCCAACCCAGAGACCACGTCTTGGGACCAAAGAGCTCATAGCAGTGCAATCAACAGCCTCCTTAGGCTGGATATCGAGCGCCCTTCTCAACTCACACGGGCAACTTAACGGGACTCCATCCACAATGCGAAGGGAGTGGAACCGCCCTCACCGCTATGGTGACCTGAGCGACTATTGAACTTCAGACAACCTGGATGGCCCATGTCCCCCCAGAGGACAAGGCCTGTGCAGACATGGAATGGTTAGATGAAGGGAAACTTGGATGTTAAACTGTTGCACAAGATGCTTGTACTATCTGTTGTGTTTGTAATGAGATCATTGATGTGCTTGTAATGAAATCATTGACGAACAAGACGAAACAGGAAATTGCCTGGGCGACAGCTGCAGCCGGAAGATAACTGTAAGAGAACCCCATAAGACTGAACCTTGCCCTTATGTATTGTGTAACTTCTGGGCGTATTCTGGCTTGTTTGCATGTATAGGGCTGCATGGAATTACTCCAGTAATGAATTCTGAATTTGTACTGTGAAGTGCATGTTTTCATTCCGTGCAAGTAAAGTTTTTGATCGAGATTTCAGAGAGTCTGCCGTCTTTGAGTATGATTTTTCTAACATTGGACCTGAATAGTTGAGAGTCGAATATTGACGACTATTTATGAAAGATAGTACGCTGCCTCCTAGATCTACCTCACGCATCGTCACGTGAGAAGCTGAAGCTCATCTGGAAGATAACGACCAGGTGCATTCACATTTTCATGGATACACTGCTGCAGGGGACCCGAGACCGATACTTGAAAGAAAATAATTTTGCATAGTGATGCATACTGATGCTCGGGATACATGGGATCAACACAGGCTATTAGAATAGTTATATCTGACTACACCCCCACGTGACCCCCCGCCTCGCTGCACCAGGGCAACAGTCACAAACAGACCTTGGATATGGGTCGGTCCAGGCAACTGGTTTCAGTCTTAATCCGAATTTGACGGAAGAATCCATTTTGAGCCGGAAAGGTCTGTAATACACGTCCCATAATCCAAGAATAATGAGGTGCAATACTATCCATAAGAAAAACTATATCTCCGGGTATCAGGTTCCTCTGGACTCCAGTCCATCTCTGTCGCTCATGTAACAGAGGCAAGTACTCCTTTGACCAACGCTTCCAGAAAATATCAGATATGTACTGAACTTGTCTCTATCTCCATCGTCCATACAGATCTGCTCCTTGGAACTCTCCAGGTATTAATGAAGGTAGGTTTTTCAGCAGTAAAAGATGGTTTGGTGTCAGTGCTTCCAGGTCATTGGGATCCGTGGATGACTTTGTAATTGGCCAGCTGTTAATAATGGCCTCGACCTCACAGAGAACCGTGTGAAGGACTTCCTCGTCCAGGTGTTGCACTTTGAGGATCGAATTCAGGACTTTCTTCACAGACCTGATCAGCCTTTTCCAGACTCCTCTGTGATGTGATCCAGCAGGTGGGTTAAACTTCCAGTTGATGCCCTTTTGCAGTAACACATCATGCACCTGTGCCTGGTTCCACTGTTCAATGGCCTTTTTTAGCTTACGTTCTGTGCCTACAAAATTTGTCCCATTGTCAGAGCGCAGCTCTTGAACTTGTCCTTTTCTAGCTATAAAGCACCTTAGAGCATTTATAAAGGAGTCAGTATCTAGAGAAGGCGCCACTTCAGTGTGGATAGCTCTCAATGCAAGACAGGTATATATGACTCTGTACCTTTTCACTTTACTCCTCCTGCTCTTCACCTCAAAGGGACCAATATAGTCAACACCAACGCGTTGGTCAAGTCTTCCATCTGCTGGTAACCTGGAAAAGCCCTGAATCTCTTACAGATCGTACATTTGAATAAGACTCTTCTTATGGCAGTGCTCACTCCAGTAATCCAATATTTCTCTCTAAGCTTAGATAACATGTGGTTGCAGCCACTGTGCTCCACTTCTAGATGAATATGTCTTAACAGCAGAGTAGAAATATGGAGATCCTTTGCCAGTATGATGGGATGTTTAGACTCCAGTGGCAAAGATGATTTGCTGAGCCGCCCACCAATGCGCAAAATGCCATCCTCCAACTTTGGGCATAACTTAGCCAGGTTACTATTTTTCTTTACATTTTGTACATTTTCCAGACACAAGAGCTCCTCTTGAAACTTTCTCCTCTGGCAGAATTGAATGATTGACAGATCAGCCTTGTCCATATCCTCCAGTGAAAGACTCTGGGTGGATGTTCCTTTAAAGGTATGCATTTCCTCCTGTATCCCACAGCCCTGCTGTTGTATTTTGAGGTCACTTTGACCATGAGTTGCTGATAGAGACAGTTTTAGGTATTGGATCATGCCAACCATCTGCTCTTCTGCACAAATCCCTCAGGATCATTTTTGCAGTCAGGACAAATGGACTCACTATCCCTAGGGGATCATAAATAGAGCTGACAGTTGACTGGATTCCTCTGCGGGTGGGTCTGTCTTTAAACACCATTTTGAATTTGAAGGTGTCTGACTGTATGCACCGCTCTACACCCAGCACTCTCTCAATAGGCAAAAACTCCTTCTCCAAGTTCAGCTACCTCACATCTTTAGCTCTGTGTTCTTCTGGTAGTAACTCGAGCACTTCAGGTCTGTTACTGAGCCACTTAGTCAGACAAAAAACCCCTTTAGCGCACAAAGCCACGAGTTCATGACACAGTGTCAGTGCTTCCTCCTCTGTTGCAACTGACACCAAACAGTCATCCACATAGAAGAAGTGCTGTATTTTATCCACTGTTTCTTCCTGAAACTCATGTCCATAATCCTCAGCGCACATCCTGAGGGCAAAGTTGGCACAGCTTGGCAATGATGTGGCTCCAAAGAGATGCACCTTCATCCTAAACTCACATGGGGTGGTATTCTGATCTCTGTTTGGCCACCAGAGGAATCACAGAAGGTTGGCATCTTCTGGAGGGACCAGTACCTGATGAAACATAGCTTCCATGTCAGCCAAGATGACCACAGGCTCTTTCCTAAACCGGGTCACAATGCCAATAAGTGAGCTGGTTAGATTGGGCCCTTGTAGCAACTATTCGTTGAGAGTTTTTAGGGGTAGGGGTGGTTAACAATACCTGGTAAGGCCCTTCCCACTTAGGGGAGTGCCTAAGCCTTATGTACATTTTCACTAGATCTAAACACTGAGTCCATAGCCTTCCTGTTTCGTCAATACACTTTCTTGGTCGGTTTTTTATAGTCCCATTCATCCTTTCCACTAATCCTGTGCTTTGAGGATGGTACACACAATGATTCTTTAAGTCCATATGGAACATTGCTACTATCTTTTTTACCAGTTGGTTTACAAAATGAGCTCCGTTATCGCTGTATATTCTTTCTGGAATGCCATATCTAGATATTTTATCTTTACATAAAGCCTTTGCAACCGTTACCCCTCTGGGGGAGGAACCAAATTGAGGACCTCCTGTACCACCCACAGAGACTGATCTTCGTTCTCCAAAACCAGCACTGGAAGCCCGTGCCCCTCGGGGAAAGTGTAATGCTGGCCACTGTGAGGTTACTGGCAACACTCTTCAGTGTGCAGAAACTCTGTCAGAGGGGCCAGCCTGTGTCTCGAGTCTGTGGAGAAGCGTCGGTGTCCTGAAGCAGATAACAGCAGGAACCACCATTCTAGTGCAGCTACAGGCTTCACCTGAGAGGGCAGTCTCACATTGCTGCAGCCTCGGCTTGCAGGTATGATGTAAGGTCACGGCAAGAGTTGCATTGCCCCTCAGCACCGAGGCGAACAGCGCGACTACTCAAAGGCTCCCTAGAAGGGTGAGGAAGGCATGCTCTACCATGGCTAGAGAAGTCCCCTAGATCACGAGGGGAACCAGCTGCTCGAGGCTGAGATCTGACCCAGGCGTCCTGAAGCAGTTGAACGGCAGGAACAACCGGTATATTGCCTGTACCGCCTCTCCAGAGAGAGCGGACTTTACATGACTGCGGCCTCGGCCAGCAGGTCATAAGGTGAGGTCATGGAGAAAAAACGCACTGGCCTTCAGCACCGAAGGCGACGGGGCAAACAGTGCAGTTACGCGAAAGCTCACAGAAGGGTGAGAATGTCATGCTCTATTACGGCCCAGAAAGACCCCTAGATCACTAGAGGAACCAGCCGCTCGAGAGTGAACCTCTCGGCCAGCAGGTCATGAATTGAGGCCATGGCAAAAACTCACTTGACACTAAGTAGATGCAAAATGGCTCGTACTGCCCCTAAGCATCCACGGTGGCGGCGCAAACAGTGTGATTACGTGAAAGCTCCCTAGAGGGGTGAGCATAGCATGCTCCACTAAAGCTAGGGAGGTCCCCTAGATCATTAGATGAATTAGCCGCTCAAGGCTGAGACCTGACCAAACGGCAGGAACAAACCGAACTCAAATGAAATTGTCTGTGCACCAAAGTGCTGGGATTGACAGCTCAAATTACTGACGGATCTGCGGGGGGGCAGGCGTGGTCACGCTGGAGGCGTTCCCCACGGCCTTAGCCGACGCAGCATTGAAGTTCCCTTGAAAAGGAACAAGACATTTGAGAATGTGACCTTGGGCTTTGGGAAACACTGGTCAACATTTTTCACCATTTTCTAACATTTTCTGAAGCAAACAACTAATCGATTAATTTAGAAAATGATTCATAGAGTAATCCATAAGGAAAATAATTGTCAGTTGTAGCCCTAGTTTGTAGTCATTCTCTACCGCTTGTTCCCTTTGGGGGTCGCGGGTGACTGGAGCCTATCCCATTGACTTCGGGCCTTAGGCGGGGTACACCCTGGTAGACAGACAACCATTCACGCACACATTCACCCATTTAGAGTCACTAATTAACCTAACGCATGTCTTTGGACGGTGGGAGGAAACCAGAGAAAACCCACGATAACATGCAGACTAGATCTGGTCTGGTCCAGGATTCGAACCCACGATCTCCTTATTGGGAGGCAGGCACGTTAACCGCTCTGCCACCGTGCAGCCCCTAGTTTGTAGTAAACTGCAAATATTATTTTCATTATCTATTAATCTGTCGATAATTTTCTTGATTAATTGTTTAGTTGTTTGGTCTATAAAATGTCAGGAAATTGTGAAGAATGTTGCCTGAAATAATCAGATGTACTGATTTGGAAAACACTGCCAGTATATGTCAAACAAGTATACCTCACCTAATGCATAATTATTACAATGAAGGTCTTCCTCTTCTTCTTTTGGCACTTTTTAGCAGTTGCCATGTAGCTCATGGCACTTACTACCACAACTGGAAACAGGACAAGAAGGCAGAAATGCAATTAAGTTTGATATTATTTCGTATAATCTGTTATCCTGTCAACAAGGATGTTTTATTAAATAACACTGGCCAAGAAACATAATCAAAACAAAGATGAAAATTGATGCTGAAAGCTGAAGTGTCTAACAAGCTAGAAGTGGGGACAAATGTATGACCTCTATGGGCTGTATATCTTCGGAGCGGTTGTGGCTTGGTGGCAGAGCTAGCTGGCTAAACGAGATTCTCCCAGATTGTTGGAACAACATTTCCTTTCAAGCTTTCCTGATGTTTGCTTCAATTTGTGGGTTTGGAGGGTTATACCATGGAGCTTCTTTGTTTTATTTTTTTAATTTTTCAAAGGGGCAACAGAGTTGAGTGTTGTTCGCAGTGAACCTGCAGTATCAACAAGATGATACATTTGGGGCGGACTGAAATTAGCAACAGAGTCCTCTGTTATATTGAGACATAGCATTGAGTTAAATTCAGATTGAATCACTGCCTTCATTTTTGCCTTTAGTATTTGCCTAATAGCGTGTAGTCCAGTAATAGGAGTTTGAAAAATGGTCCGATAATGAAGGATTCTTTGGAGTTCTAAGGCTATCATTTTCAACGTCAACATGAATATTAAAATAACCTACAGTAATTCCTTTATCTGTTTTAAGGACTAAACTTGATAGAAACCCTGAGAATTCAGATAAAAAAAGGACCAGGAGCGTGGTACACTACAAATAACAATAACAAATAATTGGCTTTGTGTTTTCCAGGTTGGGTGTAAAAGACTTAGAACAATGCTTTCGAATGAGTTTAGGTTTAGGGTTGATTAATAGCCTGGAGTCGAAGATGGTTGCAACTCCACCTCCTCGGCCAGTGCCTCGAGGAATGTGAATATTAATATGACTGGGGGAGTGGATTCATTTAGGCTAACATATTCTTCATGACCCAGCCAGGTTTCAGTAAGACAAAATAAGTCAATATGATAATCTGATATTGGATCATTTACATCGAGGATGTTTAAGAGTCCACAACTCCTCTTCTGTTAAGTTTTGATTTTATTAAATTAAGTGGTCGGGGGTCAGACACCATCATTATGAGGTTATGAGTGGGTAACTGCTCTGGAAGCGTAGAGAAGCATGTAGGACTGCAACTCTGCCTCCTGGTCTCAACTGTGGGTTGTCATGGTTTAGGTCCACTAATAAACTCAGATTTCTAGATATGAGAGCTGCTCCATCCAAAGTGTGATGAATACCGTCTCTCCTAATCAGACCAGGTCTTCCCCAGAAAGTCCACCAATTATCTACGAAGCCCACATTGTTTGCTGGATACCGCCTCCACAAGCCAGCGACGGAATGAAGACAAGCAGCTAAACATGTCATCACTGGTCAGATTTGGCATGGGCCCAGAGAAAACTACGGAGTCCGACATTGTCTTTGCATATACACACCGACTGCACATCAATTTTTGTGACCTTCGATTGGCGTAATCGGGAGTCGTTACCGCTGACGTGAATAACAATCTTACTGTATTTATGTTTATCATTAGCCAGCAGTTTCAAAACCATTAGTCACTTTCAATAATGCTCCTCTCAAAGATGTTTAAATGTCTAAGCTAGTGTTGAAAAAACTGTAACCCTATGTTTTTTTTTTATTTAATTTAATTTGTTCACTGATTCTACTGATTCTGATTCAATTCTTCCTCTGATGAATCCTGTTACTTTCTGCACTGACCTCATTTCCTTACATGGCTGAATGAAGTTATCTTATCTTAGGAGACTTGTGTTTAGGCAGTTTATAAGCATGAACACAAAACACACACAAAAAAAAGGCTGTTCTTCACAAGGATAAGCTCATCCAAGAGATGGGCAAACTAAAAGGAGGGAAAGAGAACATGGAAGAAGACAGAGAGAGATGAAAGGAATGACAAGGACAGAATTAAAGGGAGAGAGAAACAGACAGAGACACTGAAGAGATGAAGGGGAACTCAGATCACTTAAAACAGCTCTAAGCTTGTTACATGTGCAGTAATAATAAATGGGGCTTCATTATTTACTTGTGTATCTCTATAGTGCTGCTGCTGCCAGTAACATTGCAAACTCCCTGCCTACTTATCACTCCGTTATTCTCCTATTTACTAATCCAGGAGAGAGAAAACCTGTTTGAATAGTGTGTGTTTGTTTATGTGTAGAGGCATACACAATCCTGCCTGGTGTGTGAAGATGCATGTGTGTTTGTATGTCTATTTTGCCAAGGGAGATGATTATCTTTTTACAGATGCCACCCACAAAATCCCATGACCCTTTACTGTGGGGGCTGGATGACAGAGAGGTAAAAAGACAAAGAAAAACAGACAGAAAGAAAGTTAGAGACAGAGATATTTGGATATTATTATTGTTCCTCATGCCAGCCATTAACAGCGTTGTCTTGGAAGCCCCTTCAAAAGACAAGAACTCACCTTCGTCATTCCAGGTTGTGAGTTTCTCTTTTCTTGTTAGCCTCTCTGTTTATGGGTGAATAATTCTATTTTGCATGACCATTCACTCGTGGGAATTGATATCATGCTGCACTGCATTCTGGGCATCTCCCAATGCACTGGGTGACATGTTTCTTCATTAACATGAACATGTTTACTGTAGTTCATTTAGTGAGTCCAGCTGTCAGAAATACTCAAAGCAACAAAAGTGGATTAATCCCCAATAAATGCACTGCACTCCTACTTGACCTGTTTTTAAAGGTTTAAGTCTTCAGTAGGAACTAATTGGCTTGGGGGTGAGTGCCACAGACAGGTTAGGGAAGTCTGAAAGTATTGAGAGACTGACTATCACATTTTTGTTGTTTTTTTTTAAAGGGATTTATTAGAAAATTATTATTATTTTATGGGTAATGGTTAAGATTAGCATTTTTGTACCTCAGCATGGGTAAAAGTATGGGTAAATATCACAAATTAAATTTAAAACAGGGTGTATTGCACAGTAGTTTAGGCACCGGATGTTCCCAAATTATGTCCAGTATTTCAGAGATGTTTATGATCAGTGTCCAGTTTAGTGACTTATGGTCATATCGACTAACACTTAGAGGGAGGAGTTATAGAGTTTGATGGCCACAGGTAGGAATGACTTCCTGTGGCGCTCTGTGGTGCATTTTGAGAGGATGAGTCTTCTGCTGAAAGTACTCCTTTGCTTTACCAGCACGTCATGGAGTGGGTGGGAGACACTGTCCAGGATGGCATGTAGTTTTGCCAGCATCCTCCTCTCTGACACCACCGACAGAGAGTCCAGCTCCACCCCAACAATGTCACTGGCCTTACGGATCAGTTTATTGAGTCTGTTAGTGTCTGCTACCTTCAACCTGCTGCCGCAGCATGCAACAGCATACAGGATAGCACTGGCCACCACAGACTCGTAAAACATCCTCAGCATTGTCTGGCAGATGTTGAAGGACCTCAGCCTCCTCAGAAAATAAAGGCGGCTCTGGCCCTTCCTGTACAGAGCTTGAGTGTTCTTAGCCCAGTCCAGTTTATTGTCTACGTGTACTCCCAGATACTTGTAATCCTCACCGATGTCCACACTGACCCCCTGGATGGAAACCAGAGTCACTGGTGCCTTGGCCCTTCGTAGGTCTATAACCAGCTCCTTGGACTTTGTGGCATTGAGCTGCAGATGGTTCTGCTCGCACCATGAGACAAAGTTACCCACCACGGCCCTGTACTCAGTCTCATCACCTCCACTGATAAATCCCACCACAGCAGAGTCATCAGAAAACTTCTGAAGGTCGCAGGACTCTGTGTGGTGGCTCATGTCTGTGGTGTAGATTGTGAAGAGGAAGGGAGAGAGGACAGTCCCCTGAGGGGCCCCAGTGCTGCAGACGCACATACTGTTGTCTGCCAGTCAGATAGTCAACAATGCAGCACACAAGGGGGACATCCACCTGCATCGCTCCAAGCTTTTCTTGTTTGAGTGGAGTTTCATCAGCTGTCCTCTCACCTGGTCAGCAGTCAGGCACATAGCAGAGGTTAAAGGCGGGGGAGGGGGAGGGCATCAATGTCAATGTGAAGAGGGCCGTTAGCCTGAGAGCCAGTTGAGGGAGGAGCAGGACTCTCCCAGGGTGATGAGGGAGGGGAGAGCAGTTGACTCACAGGGGTCTTTCGGGGGGGGGCAGCAGCTGTGTTAGAGGGCGGATGAGCAGGAGCCAGTGTGTCGAATCTGTTAAAGAACAGATTAACAGAGACGGGGAACCGGACCGGGCGCGGGACAGAGACGGGCGAACAGACCGGGGAATGGCTGGGACTAGGGGCCTCGGGCGGACGGACCGGGGAATGGCCGGGACTAGGGGCCTTGGGCAGACGGGCCGGGAACTGGACTGGATGGAACTACGACCGGAGCTAAAGGGTTCAGGCGGACAGCTCGGAAACTGGACTGGACGGAACTAGGACCGGAGCTAAGGGGTTCGGGTGGACGTATACCAGTTCACTTCCTTTGTTCCTTGCCAGTTCGTTGTTATGTTGCCGGGTGCTTCTTGTCTTGGTTCCCTGTTTCTGACTGCCTTATCTGCATGTTAGATCTGTTGCCTGTTTATTACTTTGGATACCTGCCTGCTGCTTACCAGATTTGTTTGCTTATGTTGGACTGCTCTTTGGGTTTGACCTTTGCCTGCCTCACCATCTCCTCAGCTTTTGTACCTTTGTGTGTGAATAAATTCACTGATCTGCACTAGCAGCCTTCACTCTGGCCTACTAGCCTTCTGCCTGCAACTCAGCCTGTTTCCTTGCCAGCTAGCTTCCAGCATGCTATCCTCCAGCATGCTATCCTCCAGCATGCTATCCTCCAGCCTGCTTCCCTGCCAGCTAGCCTTTATCCAGAATCCCAGCCTGCTAGCTTCCTGTCTGCATTTCGGCCTGCTAGCATCCAGTCTTCCAGCAACCAGCCTGCTCTCCAGTCAATTAGGCTTGGGTTTGTAAGCTTGCAGCCTGCCTATCATGAGCCGGCTAGTCCGCAACCTGCCTGCCTCGATCCTGCTTGTCCTGCCTGTCACTAGTCGGCTAGCCTGCGGCCTGTCTGCCATGAATCCGTTGAGCCTGCAGTGAACTGTTTGAGGAACCCCCCAGTGGGCCAGCAGTCACCTTTTTAGAGAACCTGCCTGGCCATTTTCACGGGGGCCTATGGAGGCCACAGAAGAAAGCATGGTTGCCACGACTTCTGACACCTGCGGCAGGCTCAACTGTACAGCGCCACAGAGACTCTGCTGCCTAGTGTCATCTGATCCCAAGTTGGCACCCTGGCCTACACCTGTTCCTCCTGAGTTGCGGAGGTCTTCAGAAACTGGTGGTTACTAGTTCTAAGCTGCGGCTGTCTCTTCCTCTTGCTGGGCCGCAGCAACTCCCTCCTCCTGCTTTGCCGCAGCAACTCCCTGCTCTGGCTGGGCCACAGCAGCCTTCAGCACATGAGCTGCAGCCCTCCTCTGTTTCTCCTGTGTTGCAGCAATATGCTGTTCCTGAGCTGCAGCAGACACCAGTTCCTGAACTGCAGCCCTCTGGTCCTGCTCACCATCTCCTCTGCCAGTACCCCAGCTGTTGGCCTGTTGGCATCCCACCTACATTGCCAGCTCTCAGAATGATCCCACCTACGTTACTGACCTGAGGTCTTATGCTCAGCACCTTTCAAGCCCTCAGGCAGTGGTGCTTCACCCATGTCCAGCACCCAGGTCGTCTGCCTGAAGTCTGCCGCTATGTCCCAGGCCTACCCCCAGGCCATATGCCAGAGGTTTCACTGCTCTTCAGTCCCCAGGCCACCCATCTCTCAGTCGTCTGCATTTGCGTTTTTCTCCTGTGTTTCTGTTACCCTGCTGGCACCAGCCCTGACACATAGAACAATTTGAGGAGGACTTTGCAGCGCACAAGGCTCACGGCATGCCAATCAGACAAGTGAGTACAACACCACACTCACTGATGGTTGCAACTCACTTACAAGAGGTGAATTTCAACAAGAGCATTTCGGGTAGTCTTTGTGAGGTTATGTTGTTTTTACAGCTCCGTATTGTCTGTCTCTGTGATGTTTTATTCTGTTGTTTAATCTATAAGTGGAGACACAGTCTCACAATACAGGTGCTTCACTGCCATAATTTTATTTACACTGAGTGTTACTCAATTGCGCACTACATTGTGTTTATCCTTGAGGTCTAACAAAAGTGTTGAATGTATTTGTTCTTTATTTTTCATATGCACAACAATTTCAGTGAAGCAGTGGTTGACAAGGGAATTGTTGTTCTCATTCTTCTGCCAACAATGCTCTTAAAAAATGTAAAAAAGGAAATAATGCAAATAAAAAAATAGAATTCAAGACATAAAATAGTCTTAAAAATATAGGAATAAAATAAATGTAAAATATAATATATTACTGTGGCAGACTGGTGTACAGTAATGATACAATGAATAAGCTGTGATGTAGACAGGTTGTGCCGTAATGTGTTGAATGTATATGCATAATCAGTGCGGTGCAAGTAAATTGACATGGTAATGAGCTTGAGAGCTGAAGAGGGCAGCCGTCTTAAGGCATGCAATATGAATCTGGGGTCTTTGATGATCCTGTTGGCCATCTTCCTAGGTGTTAAGATCCTCTATAGGTGGTAGCTCCATCCTGGAAATGTGCTATTCAGTTTTTACTACCCTCTTTAGAGTCTTAGGGTTGAGGGTGGTGAAAGGAAATTAAAGACCTGTCTTTTTAATTTTGTTGTTAATGTTTTATTATATTGTGATCAAACGGTCTTGTTTGTTTTTCTCTTATTGCTGTTACTATTATTGCTATCTTTTTTAACTATTGTTAATTGTCATCTCATCTTGTTCTGTTAAGCACTTCGGGCTGTATCTTTGCATGACAGATGCTATACAAATCGTTATTGTTATTGTTATTATTATAACTGCCACACCAGGTGGTGATCCAACCAGTCAGGATACTCTCAACTGTGCACCTGTAGAAATTGCAGAGTATCCTGTGGTCTATATTGAGCCTCCTTAACCTTTGGAGGAAGAAGAGCCATTGTTTCACTTTGTTATGGTGTTGTTGTGGTGAGTCCAGGTCAGGTCCTTGCTGATGTGAACCTGAAGCTGCTGACTCTCTCCAAAGTAGTCCCATTGATGGTGGTGTGTCCCTCTCTCTGATGCTTCCTGTAGTCCCCTATTAGCTCCTTTGTTTTACTGACATTGAGATGGAAGTTGTTGTCCATCTCAATGGTCTCATCTCTGTAGGCCATCACATCATCACCGGAGATCAGGTCGGTGACTGTCAAGTTGTCAGCAAACCTGATGATGGTATTGGAGCTGTGGGTGGTCACACAGTCGTATGTCAACAGTACAAGAGAGGGCTGGTGTTGAAAGTCAGGGTGGAGGATGTGGTGTTGCCTATCCCCACAGCCTGGGGTCTGCCCATCAGGAAGTTCAGGATCCAATCACATAGGTTGGTGTTGGGCCCTATCTAGCTTAGCCTAATGTACCATGTGGGGGAAACAAAGACTGTGGCCTGTTGTTAAGGAAGCAGCCTCAACGCCAAGCCTGACAGAGACAAAGAGTTACATGCACCCATTATTGCACAACGAGGTGAACTTTAATTACCCTAGGAAGGAAAAGTCTCCATTTGCTGGTCAAGCTAACAGACTGTCACTGTGTGTTGAAACCCTTTTAGGACCCCTCAATAATTTATGCCATAACCATCTGTGCCTGCAGAAGGAAGCAGCATGACCTGATCGCTGTTTCACAGAAGAGCTAGATGGCCACAGAGCCCTCTTCCCCGACAGTGACTGCTGGAACCCCTCGCCTGCCCGCTGAAGGAACAGCCACGCCACCAGACCCACTGAACGTCAGCACCAAACTTCTCCTGGTTAAAGCAAACTGACTTATCGATCGCTGGACAAGAGTGATCTCCAAGTAAGTATTGTGCCTGGGCAGAGATAGATTTGTGTGAATTGTGCTTTGCTAATTCTGGGAAGTAACAGTTACTTTGCTGTCTTTGTGCCAATGTCATTTGTGTTAAAAGTTCCAGTTGGCCACGCCGCCAGGTGCCTAACTGAGTTAGCTATAACCACTGTGAAGCTAATAGCCGCATTTTATTAGACCTGAGTCCAGTAATAAGACTGCTGTACGGAAGTCTTCTGTCTGATTACCGTGTGATAAAGTGACCCCCATTAATTCTCCCAAAACATTTAATTTCCTGGTGCTTCTCTGCGTGTTTTTCTTTTATGTTAGAAGTTACCGTTTGTACCGGCCACATCAGGATAACTGTGTTAGCCTTAGCCACTGTGGAGCAGATAGCCGTACTTTATAAGGCCATGATCCAGTAACATGGCTGCTGTATGTGAGTCTGCCTCTGTGTTACTGTGTGATAAGGTAACGCCTATTGTGCTTATCCACGGCATTTGAGATGTCTTGTTTCTTTGTGTGCATTTTCTCCCTCTTTCTTCTCCACTAACCCATACATCTTTACACGCCCCTGATATTGTGGTAGCATAGCAAGCTAAGACGTATGTTATCCTGGGAGCAGACCGGGCTTGGCGGGCGCTCTACCAAGTGAGCCCCAAGGTAATATTTAATTAATTAAAATTTTTTAGGTGGACAGCCACCTTTGAGACGGTTTTCACTTTTGGTTATTGGTCCCTGATTTAAGGGTGGTGCCCCGTAATTATTAATCTATATTAATAACATTCAGAAATGTATTAATATTCAGAAATATCTCTGATATCTCTGAATATCTCTGCCCTACCTGAATCCCAACAACAGTGTTAGGTCCTAGGTGCTTGGAGGGCACAATGGTATTTTTGGAGGTGGGCAAGGTTTAAGCAGTCAGCTGCAGAGAAGGAGAGGTGGGAGAGTGGCTAAGGTGAGCAATGACAGGGAGAGCTAATTGACACAGCTGAGACTCGTTGGCTAATTATGCTCCCCGTTTATATGAGGAAGCATTCTTGACGAACATGTGTCCACTGACTGCCTGACTGCTATTGAACTGATGGGAAGTTAGCTCCTGCCATCACTGTATGAATGTGTGTTAACATCAGTGTGTAAATGAGTTGAATGTGATATTTAGTGTGTGAATGGCTTTGAGTAGTTGGAAGACTACAAAGGCGCTAAACAGGCCATTTACAATTACCTGGACTCCAACATCGAACTGTGTTGGAAAGGAAAGGAGACTCGTGAGCAAGCTGTGGTCGAGTGCCTCGTGTGTGATTGTGGAACTTTTGCGTGAAAGCAGTGGGAACAAATAAAAAAAACATTGTTGGTGAATTCACTCATGCGCCTGTTTGTGCCAAAGAACCCACAGTAGCCAAAGTTTTGCTACACATGGTTCCCAAAGGCCCTTGGCACAAGCAAAACAGTTTTGTTCTTTCTCGTCTCTCTCTTCACTCTTACTGTCACTTTCAGCAGGTATTTCTGCCTCCAGGGATGCAGAGTCTGGAACTGTGATTGCGAGCCACCGGCTGGGGCAGTGCTGCTGTATCCATGGTGGGGGGTGGGAGGGATGGCTCGGGTCATGCTCGGTGGGCATCACCTGGAGCTGTTCAGTTGTCCTTCTGGATCCATCCTCTTCCTTATATTTTACATTCTACACTTCTCATCATAATTATATAAACTACAATTTCATCATTTCCATCATATTTGTATCTACTATCATTTCTGGATTCCTCCTCTACACTTACTTTGTCATTATAATTGTATATACTATGATATTCGTTTGTGAATCTATTCTGTACACACACATCTGGAGAAGCAATTTAGCAGCAGAAGCCTACAAGAACTGTAAGAGTGATTGCTTCGTGTCTTAAGTTTAGTGCAGTGTTATTTTTGTTAGAGACCGCCGGTTCAACGGATTTAGTATCGATTGGTCTCGCGGTTGTTTCCAGGTCACGGAATTCAATTGCTGAAATTAGGTATTTAAGTGCGTATAACCACCGTGGCAGCGGTATGACTGCTGTTATACAATGTGTTTTCAAAGCCCTACTGTCATTACAACACAAAACTCTTCTGTTTCATGCTAAAGGCAATGCAATGTTCATAATCTGCATGTTGTACCACTGTACAAAACTGCCCCTTTTACTTTCCCAATAGGCTTGTGGAACTGCCAGTCTACTGTGAACAAAGCTGATTTCATAACAGCTTTCGTTTATCATTCCTGTCTTTCAATTGTAGCACTTACAGAAACGTCGATCAAACCTGAGGATTTTACCACTCCCACAGCCCTTTCCCATAATCACACTTTTTCTCACAGTCCTCGCGTCGCAAGAAGGGGTGGTGGAACCGGCCTGCTTATCCCTAAAAACTGGAAGTTCAAACAGCGATCATCTTTGTGTGACAACAGCTCCTTTGAGTTTCATGCTGTTACTATACCAACCCTGTTAAGTGTCATCTTTCGCCAGGTCAGCTTGGTCATTTCTTGGAGGAGTTGGATGTGCTCCTTTCATCCTTCTCTGAAGATGGCACTCCTCTGGTGGTACTTGGGGACTTCAACATCCACCTTGGAAAGCCACAGGCTGCGGACTTCATCAACCTGGCTGCATCATTTGACCTCGAGCAGGTTTCCACATCAGCAACCCACAAGTCTGGTAATCAACTAGATCTTATACTACTAGTACTGCTCCACTCATCATGCTCATGTCACCCCACTGCACATGTCAGATAATTTCTTCCTCACTCTCGACCTCAACCTAACTTCTCCAGACGCTGCAAGTGTTCTACCGCCTGTCGCTTTCCAACGCAACCTGTGTACGCTCGCTCCCTCCCGCTTTTCCTCTGCTGTCTCCTCGGCACTCCCTCTCTCTGAGGAGCTCTCTCTCTTGAACACCAACAGTGCCACTGACTCTCTGTGTTCCACTCTCACATCCTGCAGCACGAGAACCGTTCACGTCACCTGTAATGTTACATATCACGCAGCGACACAAACGGAAACTGATCATTTGGAGGAGAGAGATGCACGTTTTCTAGCTGGAAATACAGACACTATTTTGAGTTTGTTTCAGCTAAAATGGAAATATTAAGGTTCGTTGTACACTCTGTGCTTGTGGCGACAAAGTGTTATCTAGCTACAAAAACACTACGCCAAATTTAAAGAAACATTTGGAGTCGCAGCGCTGCACAGTCAAACTTACAGAGCAAGTCCCACCAGGTGGTGCGAAGCGGAGAGCAGAAGGTCCCCCACCACACAAACAACACAAGCTGGACTTCGGTAAAAGCAAGTATTGATGTTAAGTGGATTCAAGAAAGACTGGCATTATTTTATTTTTTTATAAAAATGTATTTTTTCAGGAAATAGTTTCAACTTAAAATGTTTGGTGATACATTGTTGACATCACTGTTAAAAATGCTCTTCCAATAAAGTGAGTGTTGGCAAAACCAGTTGTCATTTTTATGTTGAGGCTGCGGGGGTGTTGTCAGCAAAGGCTGAATGTAACTAATAAATTAACTTGTAATCTAACTTAGTTACTTTTAAAATCAAGCAATCTGTAAAGTAACTAAGTTACGTTTTAAAGGAGTAATTAGATTACTTTTTCAAAGTAACTGTGGCAACACTGAAGGCGACATCCAAGTCATCTGTACTTATTTTACTGTATCTGTCTGCGGCCTTTCACACAGTTAATCACCACATCCTCCAGTCCTCTCTCAGTGCATGGGTGTCTCTGGAATCGCATTACAATGATTCAAATCGTACATCTCGGGTAGGTCATTCAGAGTATCCTGGAGAGACAAGGTCTCTGTGTCCCAACATCTTAATACAGGGTTGCCGCAAGAGTGCTTGGACAGCTATTCTTCTCCATCTACATGACACCCCTCGGCTCGGTCATTCAGAAGCATGGCTTTTCCTATCACTGCTATGCGGATGACACGCAGCTCCACTTGTCATTTCAACCTTACGATTCAACTGTCTGCTCGCATCTCGGCATACCTGAGTGACATCTCGCTTTGAACGAAGGACGATCACCTGCAGCTGAACCTGGACAAAACGGAAATGCTTGTGATCCCGGCCAACCCAAAGATTCACCACCACCTGTTCATTCTACTAGGCTCATTGACTGTTATGCCGTCCAGCACAGCCAGAAATCTGGGGGTGGTAATTGATGATCAGCTAAACTTCAAAAGCCATGTCGCCAGCACCACCCGGTCCTATAGATTCATCCTCTACATAATCAGGAAAATCAGACCTTTTCTATCTGAGCAGTCCTAGTCCAGGCTCTTGTCTTGTCCAAACTGGACTATTGCAACACGCTGCTGGCTGGACTCCCTTCTTGCACAAACAAATCTCCGCAGATAATCCAGAATGCAAGAGTGGTCTTCAGTGAACCAAAGAGAGCGCACGTAACTCCTCTCTTCATTAGGTTACACTGGCTCCCTGTTGTCACTCGCATCAAGATCAAAGCAATGCTCCTGGCCTACAAGACCACCACTGGTTCTGCACCATCATATCTTCGCTCGCTAATACTGACCTATGTTCCTGCCAGATCCCTGCGCTCTGCAAACGAACAACGTCTGGTGGTACCATCCAAAAAAGGAAAAAAATCACTTTCGCGCACCTTCTCTGGATCCGTTCCACATTGGTGGAATGATCTGCCTGCTCCTACAAGATCAGCAGATTCTGTAGCCACTTTTTAAAAAGCACCTGAAAACGCATCTATTCCGTCAACACCTAACTGATAATCACTAACTTCTTCTTCCTTTCTATTTCTTCTCATAAAAACAAAACAAAAAAAAACCCTTCCTATGCTTAGCTTTGTATACTGTGCTGGGCTTTAATCAGGCTAGTTTTTTGATGCACTTATGCTTTTTGTTACCTTGTGTTATAATTGCTTCCATTGTCTCCCTCATATGTAAGTCGCTTTGGATAAAAGCGTCTGCTAAATGACTAAATGTAATGTAAATGTATCTATTGCATGTCTGTCCGTTCTGGGAGAGGGATCCCCCAGCTGTTTCTCTTCCTGAGGTTTCTATCATTTCTTTTCCCGGTTTTTAAAGGGTTTTTATGGGTAGTTATCCTTATCGAATAGAGGGTCTAAGTACAGAGGGTGTCGTATGTTGTACAGATTGTAAAGGCCTTTGAGGCATAATTGTGATTTGTGATACTGGGCTTTATAAATGAAATGAATTGTTTTATTTCAGCTGGATGCCTGGGTTTGGGTTAACAGGGAAAAATATTTAAGAAGGGGAACGGAGGGTGTGTTCCAACTACAGGGGGATCACACTCCTCAGCCTCCCGGGAAAAGTCTATGCCAGGGTACTGGAGAGGAGAATTCGGCTGATAGTCGAACCTCGGATTCAGGAGGAACAAGGCGGTTTTCGTCCCGAAAACTGGAGGGTTCATGGGAGTTTGCCCAACCAGTCTACATGTGTGGATCTGGAGAAGGCATTCGACTGTGTCCCTCGCAGCAACCTGTGGGGGGTGCTCTGGGAGTATGGGGTCCGGGGCCCTCTGCTAAGGGCTGTCCGGTCCCTATGTGACCGGAGCAGGAGTTTGGTTCGCATTGCCGGCAGTAAGTCAGATCTGTTCCCGGTGCATGTTGGACTCCGGCATGGGGAGAGAGAAGTCTGGGTGTCTCTGCTCAGACTGCTGCCCCCACGACCCGGCCCCAGATAAGCGGTAGAAGATGGATGGATGGATGGAGGGAAAAATGTACCTGGTGAAAATTTTTAATCTGGACTGTTCTACATTGACTTTCTTTCCAGGGTTGATTTATTGAGTGTTAGAGTCTATACAAAGTTTTAGAGAGGCTGATCTAAAGTGTATACGTAGTCTGCAACAGCAACTACATACATATTAATATTTACATTTAGTCATTTAGCAGACGCTTTTATCCAAAGCGACTTACATATCAGAACATTCACAAACCGAAGGCGCAGCAACTAGGGACAGCCAAGTACAGAGTCATTGAGTCCCATCTGCAACAGGAAACCAAAAAGGAAGACTACGTAGAACAACGGCATCCTCTTGAGCTAGGTCGAAACCGACCAGAGTCTTTCCAAAACTTCCCAGGAACAAAAGAAAAATACTCAAACCCCTGGGGGTGCTCATGTGGGCTTGACCTCATAACCCTTCCCGCTGCAGGTTGGAAGGTGGTTCTCACTTCCGGGCCAGTCAGGCCCCATTTTACCAGGTTAAAGCACCATCCCCTCAGCGACCTCACCATCCTTCAGGTACTTACTCTTCACAGAGTCCCACTGATAGAGACCTGAATAAGATCGCTCGAAACATTAAACCAGCACATAATCCACATACCTTTTTGTGAGCAGTTTTTGGTATGAACTATTGGTAGAAAGAAAATAGTTCCTAGGTGGAACTGCTAACACCAAATCTGTGGATTATCTTGATTAATCAGGTCATGATTTCTGGAAAGAGACATTGATGTTGAGTTTTTCAAATGTTTTGGCACTTTGAGCACCACAAGCTGAGTGCCATCAACTTACATTATATTCCAAAAAGGCAGATATCTCTATTGCTGATATCTCCAAAACATGGCAACTGACACAAACAATCTAGATGGATAACTAGCACTACAGGTCAGAGGAGAAATATGCATTCTTGATTTTGGAGTGAACTGTCCCTTTGAAAGACACAGGACTGTAACACTGATAAAATGACACAGGACAAAACTCTGGAGAAAACTGTACATGAGCAGCTCACTGTGGCACTTTTAATGTCCAATAGAAAATAAGTAGGAAATGTGCAATTCAATTGCTAGAATAATTTTGGCAATGTTCTTTTACACTTCGTTGTTTCAGTGGTCTGCGTCACAGTATCATGGGAATATGATCTGGAGTGTGTGTGTTTGTGTGTTTTATTTATGAGTAGAAAAATGTGGAATATTAGATGGATAGAAAAACAAAAGGGATGGATAAAGAAAATAACTAATTGGAAAAGGGAAGGATGAGGAGAGTCAGGGATGAAGGAGAGAGGAGTGAGGCAGGGAGGCTTGTTCCTATATACAATACCTACAATAGTAATGTGTGCTGTGTTAAGTCTCACTAAAATACCCACACCCACCCCCCCAACACACCCTGTGTGTGATACTTGAAAGTTTATGTTGCTTTTGTTGTGTAATATGTAGGAGTTTTCAGGCAACTTTATGAAGGAAACAGTGAACAGCAGTGCATAACGGCAGATTTATCAACATATCAGTCCTGTTGCCTTCAGAATGCAGGGATTTCAAGAACTGAAGGAGATGCTTTTCATACATTATAAAGCAGCTATGAACATCAGATTCTGAAAAAAAAATCCCCCACTGATCTCATTCATAGCTCAATCATCTCTTTTATGTATCATTTTGCTCAAAATGAACATTGTGCACCTATTCACTGGTGAATAATCAGAAAATAATCATATACTTCCAATAATATCAGACAGGGTGCAGAAAGAACGGTTAATCTCTTTTTCTCTCTCTCCCTCTCATAAATACGGCCTTCCTAGAAGAATGCATCAAGGGATTAGGAGGGTGGAAGTGTCAGGTGTGGCGACAATGCTTTGCTCCTGCTGGCATCAACTTCACTCAAGCCTGCACTGATGTGCCACACTAGATGCGACAGCGCCACATGTGCCTCTACATGTAACTAGAAATGTTCTATTTTGTAAGTGTTAGGTGTAATATTGTGTAAAATTGTAGCTTCACTCAACACCACATCTGCTTCTACACCTAACTAGGTTAACTAAGTTAAGTGGAGTGCCGGTACGCGTTTCATATACTGGTGCGCATACATTTTGATATGTTCCACCCCTAATACACACCCACACATACTCACACACACACACTGGCAGCAGAGGTCTTTGCCTCGTCTCTCTTCCCTGTTCCTCATCTTTCTCTCTCTTTCTATCACAAGCCCCTGCTTGCTTTGTGATGTGTTTAACGACGTGTGTGTCTGTGTGACTCTCATTTGCATTTATGGATGCAGCCACACATTTGTGCATTTCCACTATGGCATGTGTATGTGTGTGTTTCCACTGGCTCGCTCCACGCTCCAGCTCTCCCCTAGTGTAGCTCGCCTGCTCAACTCACACCAAACAGATCCCTTCACATGCACATACAGCTTGCTTCCTTCTCCTCTCTCTTATGCCTCCTCCTCCTCCTCCTCCTCCTCTATCTCTCTTTCTCACTCCCTCTCCCTATCTCAGTCTCTCAGTCAGAGCAGTTTCTTCGGCAGAGGGTTATAACAGAGTTTGCCGTGGCGTGTGTGTGTGTCCAGAGCAGCGATCGAAGTGAAAACGGAGAGAGAGGGATAGACAGACACGCAGATAGAAAGGGAGAGAGAGAGAGAGAGACATCCAGAGGCAGGACTGAGCGGACTGAGAGAAAGCCACACTCCTCACCACCGTGAGTACTGTACTGTATATACATCCTTTTCTCCATTCACTCTCTATTGAGGGAGCTGTTTCCTAACGAACTGAACTGGGTTGTGTGTTATACAGTCAACATGCGGACACTAAACAGAGTAGACAGCAGAAGAACAGCAGAAATGCATGGAGAGATGCACAGGATCACTTTCAAATTTTTAAAACTGCACCTAAACTCACAGATACGCTTTCTCTTTCATGTATTGTGGGTTTTTTAAATGTTTTTATTTCTTTTTTTGCAACTTAAGTGCCTCTGGTTCATTCATCATCATTCTTGGTCATGTGTTTAATACACTTGCTTTTCCCACAGGCAAATCATATACTATATTCTTTTAATGTTGTGGGTGAAATGCATTGCCTTTCGATAGGAACTAAATTAATGAAATCATACCATGTGGGCTGCTGACATGCAGGTCTTTTTTTTCACGAATGTATATAGACCTTTCACAGTGAATGGGCTGCAAATGTACATACACACTGCTGACGGGACAATTCCGCAGTTTCAATTTTTGTCCTTTTGCCATCAGCTCTTGTCCTGAGGGAATATTTTCCTTCACCTTACTTTTTCTCTAACATGCAAGTACATTTGTAACATTTTTGCAAATGCAGATCAGAGGCTTTCTTGAGTTATATTTTCCAGCCCTGCTCTTGAAATGTATCTTGGGGTCTCTCCAGATTAAGAAAAGATTTGTTCATTTTAGTGCTTCGATTTCTCTCACAGAGTGTTAAAAGGGAGGACTGGAGAATATACCAGAGACGTATTGTAAAGTGCAGTTTTGATGTTGAGAGCAGCAGATAGAAGAGGTTACAGCGGTGGCGAGGAGAAAACTAAAAAGAGGGATTATGATAACTTCTTAAAAAGAGGGATTATGATAAATGCTGCCATCCCTTCTTTTTTCCCCTTCCACACTCTCAGTAATTATTTCTGGAAAGCCAATTTCTTTCTGTGGCTTCTCTTTGGCTTTTGCCAGCTTTGTTTTCCTTCGTCAAACGCCATGAAGTCTAAATTACCGCACTTAAATGCCTCTGCAGAATTATGGAAAGTGTCTTAGAACGCCATGTCCCAGCGTTCACTGAGTGACATTTCACATGTTCATTTGTTGGAGCTCTTTTTCCGCTTGCAAACAGTGGTTTTATGTGTTCATTACATTCACAGATTTGTTTAATATGAAATGACTCACAATCCATCCAGAATAGCATGTGCTTGAGCTTCGCTGTCATCATACTGTATACATTTATATTGAGAATCCGCTTTCTCCAGTGTGATGAAAAGCACATTTCTCTCATAAAGAAAATGCGTTTCCAGCTGCAAGGGAGTGTGTACGTTTATCAAATATAGAGCAAGTAGGAGGAAAATGCACAAATTTCCATGAGTATCTGCACAGATACAAGTGTGTTTGTTCCACAAATGTTACGTGTGTGTGTGTATGAGTGTGTCAAGGAGGGTGTTTTCCTGGTAGTTGGGGCCCGCCAGGCTCTGGAGGGAAGTCTCGAGGATAGGAAATCTGTGGCTTTTGTCGGGATTTACTCTCACAATAAGGATTTAGTGGGTGACATTTGGGCAGGGTGTGTCTACATCAAAGGGGCTTCTCAGCATGGGGTAGCAGCAACGCATCAGGAAATGGATGGATGGAGGGTACGCTCGAGGATGCAGCTGCTGCTGCTGCTGCTGTGTGGCAGAGCTGGGAGAAAGTTGACTTTAGTGTTGTTATTGGTTTCTTTTTTAAAAGGGCAGACAAACTCCAGGCAGTGCGTGTGATGAGTGCGGGCATGTCGGAGCACTGCTGGGTCCATGCAAGCGTGTGTGTTATGCTCTGTATGTGCAGATGTAAGGCTCTTTAGTGGTCTTAGTGTGAGGGTGCAAGCAACCATTTACTGTAGCCCCCCCCGTAAACTCTTATTTTAGACAGGGAGATGCACATGTTTTAAGGATTTTTGTGTGCTGATATGTGAACATGTGCGGGTGCAGACATTCTCTAAAATTTTTAAAAACTTTGCCAAAACTTACAAAAAAGTCAAGAATAGAAGAGAAAAAAACTAAACAGCGTTTAGACAGAGATTGCCAGCTGTTTCATCGTCAACCATTAATTCCTACAATGATTCATTCTGAATGACATATTCCATTTACATCTTTGTTATTCTCATAAACATCCATTTTCATTAGAGAACAATACACTACCCTTCAACTTTTTCTGTAATATAGCACACACATTTTCCTGACTGTCACATTCAGGCACCATTCAAAAAGTTTCCCCTCTGAAAGCAGCTCCCCTGCAACCATAAAAAACCCATACAAAGATTCCTCTGCATCTTTTTGGTGGTATTTGTACAATATTCCACACAGCGCCTAATCTCTTTAAGCAGAGGTGTTATCCTAGCCCACGATGAATTGTATCACTACTGTAGCCTGTTGCACCTACAAGCTGTTTTTTAGTGAGCATCTTTGTTGGTTTAAAAGTACTGTACTGACAGAACAGATAAGTCTTTTTTCCTGAGGCCTAATCCCTCCTCTACACAAGACGGAGAGATGGATGGAAAAAACGATGAGAGACAGTGAGAGAGAGAGAGAGACATTGGTGTTGAACACAGTGACAAGTCCTTGAGAAAATGTGTGTATGTGTGTTGTTTTGTGTGTCGGTGCAGACAACGCAGCAACGGAGGCTTTCAGGAGGGAGCGAGAGTGGGATTTGCATGTGAACAAGGGCTTTAACGGAGCCCTGAACCGTTAATACGCATTCAGAGAGGTTTTGTAGCGAGCGGCCAGAGTTGTTCAGAAACAGGTGTTCTGCAAATCACAGCAAACACTCTCTTTTCCAAAATATTTTCCTCAGCAGCTCTGTTCTCTGGCGCCGTTTGCTTTGCCAGCGCTTACAATGGGAGTTGTGTTGATCAGGAACCATCCAAAAATTATTTTTGTCCTTTTAAATCAATGTGGACATAATGGACTCTGGTACAAACAGCCAATACATTATTTAAAAGGGTTAAGATGTTTTTCCAGGAATCTTCTTCTATTTTGCAATTTTAGATGCGAGTGTGTTAAAACACAGACAGTGTTATCAGCATATCACAAAGCACAACACTCAACAAAAAACATTAAACGCATCTCAAAGAAATGGTCCTTTGAGATATTTCGGAGATTGTCTGTGTCATTTCCCAAAACTCGCTACAGTGGCAGAGTGTAGAGCACTGAATGGCTGGATGTACAAGCTGTTCCACTGATGAAGGGAGCTTGGCAAATGTGGCTGTAAATTGCCATCTGAACATACCAGTTAAGCTCATTTTCACAAGTCATGTTCCAATAGTATATTATAGAGATTTACTGAAAGTCACTTTTGGTGCAGGAGTGGACTCTGATACGCCAAGGGTCAGCAGAGAATCCCATTGTACGCTTTATTTTAAAGCTCCACATTTTATTCACTTTGCCTGAGCTTCTTTGGTAATAATTTGTCCTTGCATATAATTGCAGGTCACCAGAGTGTCCAGTGCGTGTCCGGGACGTCCTCTGCATTGTAGTAAAATAATTCTTATTGGGTGCCGTATTCTAATCCTTTCCTTTAGGAAGGACGTGCGTAAAGTCCCAGCGTTCACTTAGGTGCAATTCGAGGGATCATTTTTTTTATTCCATTGTTTGTTAACTGAAGGTCAGTCAACAACATATACATGTGCTTGAATTTAGGATCAGTCTGTAGACAGATACTTTCCATTTAATGCAGTCGTATTTCTTGTTCGTAAGTTTTTGATTCAGAATGTAACACCATGTTGTTGCAGGTCACTAGCAAAGGTCAACTGAGGCCTTAGAAAAGTTACAGTAATGCTTCTTTAATAATCATTATTTCCTGATTCAACTTGTGATGTATGTGTATGATTATTTTAGAGTGAAGTTATTTTTCTAGAATAAAACTAAGAAAATCATTCCAGCGCTGCCTACAGCCATGCAGTGTTTTAAATCGGGAACAAACCGGCTGGCTTTTGATTAAGTTTCTCTACATACCCTTTGGTCATGTTACTGACATAAATGGCATTCCTAATTTAAAATCTTGTCTGACATTTTTGTTGTTTAAATGACTAGCTTTTATTCATGTATACTTTATTGAATCTAAAGAGTTGTGTAAGGCTGTGATGCTAGTATCTTAAGTATACCCAACTAATCAATGCACCTTTATTTTCTGGTGATACGTTTGGCTCACATAAGAATTCAGCTCTTCCTATTCGTATGCAAACTTCATCAGAACAGTTTATTTTAGACACAGTTTTTTGGTACTGATTGAAACGGCACTGCAGCAAAAAGGGATAAACTGTAAAGTATAGAAAGTTGGCATAAAACGTCTCTGTTTCATAATATTTTTGATTTAATCGGATATAGTTCCTGGTTTAAATCCTAAGTTTGCCAATTTTAGATTATTTTGTGCTAGACTTTTGGCTTTCCTCACTAAGTAATGTCCAATCATCCCTCGCTCTGTCCATTCAGGATAGAGTGAAGCATCTGAAATAGAAAAGCTTCTTCTGCAGTTAGGTTTGGATAAATATGCGGACTTGGGAAGTGAACAATGCTATGTAAAGTCTAAATTACATGATTAATGATAATAATCAATGATGATACACTGATGATTAATGTAAAACGCTTAAAAGTACATTAGATAATTTAACGTATTACAGTATTTTTCTGGTCATGTGTTTAGTCTCATCAACATTTATTTACATTTACATGTCAGTAATATTGTTTAGCATCTTTCGGGTGCTCATTGATGACATTGTTAGTATTCGTAGGTAAATATCGAGGACTAGATGGGCCATTATTATATTAATAAAATAGACAAAATATATATCTAAATACATCTGTATCCACTGACATAGATAACATTTATTATTATAAAACTCCATTCCAATGTATATGTTTTATTCAATTCTGAGTATCTATTTGAAGGCTGGCTTTTAAAATGAATTTCACTCCATACTTTTGTTTCTCACGCGAAGGTAGGATTACATCTTTTTTATTCAGGTTGACACTTACTTGTCAACCCCCAGCGGAGGGATCAAGAATTATGATTGGTTTGCTCGGTCACTTGCACAATGAGAAACAGACTCAACATGTACTGTATCTGCAACCGCAGTTTTACTACAGTCCAGTCTTCTGGGTTTGCAATATAAATGTGTGAAGATGAAAAGGGAAATTCATTGAATAAATCTTGTGTGTGTGAGTGTGTGTGTGTGTGTGCGCGTGCGCGCGCGCATACATATTTTTATTTTATTTAAGAAGGGACAATGCCCATTAATTAACAAGAGCACTTGGGTCCAGCATGTAAATGTGCCAGATTTAGCCCTACAGGCTAATTTTCATCTGCAGTCTCTGGCAGGTTGATGGCATAAGTGAGCAAGTGTGTTTCAGAGAGAGAGTCTTATGTCCTGGTAAGATGTTTGGCTTATAGCCACAGACATGCTCATTAGGCTTTGCACATTTTGGCCCGTATATACATTTTTGTGTGTCTGTATATACTGTTACTGCACACACACACAGCCAAGGTAAAGTAAAAACAATGGCGATTGATATTGGTACTGACCTCTCCTCACGTGTGTGTGAGATGAATGGCACTCTAAATGATACACTTGATTATGTTCAATGGAGAGCTTTCTCCCCCCCAGCCTTATTTATGCCTTCACACTGCAGTGTGGAAACACAACTATAAATCTGTTGCTGCTGCAGACCAACATCGCACATGTCTCTAACACCCATATTTGCTCCAATTCCTAGTCTTTTTAAAGGTATCGCTGTATTTTTCTGAGACACTTTCAAATCAGAAACTCCATCCTCAGGGCGTTCAGCCTCCCTGCAGTACTATGCACCCACTGACTTCCTCTGGCCGAACTATACCACCCCACAAAAATTTCCCCTTAATGGTTTCACTCATGCATATCACCCCTATACATATAGCCAACACTTTTCTCTTTTTGTAGCTATAGCTCTAGGCCCTAACTGCAGGGCTTTGTGACTCGTAACCTCTAAATATTTCACCTTTGGATGTTTAAAGGTTCATCTCAAAGAGAGACTCTCGAGGAGAAGGATGTGTAGAGGGAGGGTAAGGGTTTTGAGAGATTGAAAATCAATCATTTGGACTAAAAAGGAGGAGAAAAAGCTGAGCGGACGGAAAGAGACTTAATTTAAGCAAAAGACAGGAACAGCATGAAGACAGCGGGAAGCTCCTTTTTTTCAAAAAGTGAAAACTGTTCAAAGTTTTGATGTGCAAAAATCAACAAACACGTCACCAAGCAAATGACGAACGAATGAATAGTTGTAACATAGCATTTAGATAAGTACCTTAGGCAACACAACATGATAAGGGAGTGATGGTCTACCTCAAAACATTTTAGAGGCATTTATTTTTACTCCTCTACATTAATGAGTTCCTCCCCGACCAACTACAACTTAAAATGATAATGACAGACTGATAGTTTGGGGCGTCTGTGGTTTAGGTAGAGCGGGTCGTCCTCTGATTGGCAGGTAAAAAGTGCCGAAGTGTCCTTGGGCAAGATACCGAACCCCATATTGCTCCCGAAGGCTGTGCCATCGGTGTGTGTGTGAATGAGCATTAGTTATCCATTCGGATGAGCGTTTGGCACTTTGCATGGCAGCCTCTAGAATGTGTGTGTGAATGTGACACGTAATGTAAAGCGCTTTGAGTGGTAGGAGGACTGGAAAGGTGCTATATAAATGCAATTCATTTACCATTTTAGATCAGTAATAATTATCTAGCTCATTAAAAATTCTAGAATCTATGAATATGCAAATTTAGTAAATTTCTAAAGTTTTCCTGCGGGGCAAAATATGTCTCCTTATTCATTGTAAAGTCAATTCTCAGTGTATGTGCACTGGTGGCTTTAAGTTTCTACATCACACTTGTATAAGTTGCACATTGGACCAGAATTGGCTTCCAAACTATTTGTGATGTCACAAATCATGCTTTTGTCAACAAGAAATGTAATTACAGAAATGTCATATGCTGTTCGGCCCTGTATTTTTTATTGAGTATGAGATTAATACTGTATTATCTGAATCTTTATTTTTAATTGTTGATATTGGTAATGGCCTGAAAAATGCAGCTTTTGTTGTGCACAAGTCTAAAGGCCGTAAGTGTCAAAGTAATACATTGACAATGCAAAGCAGCAGAGTGAGGCGTCCATTTTAATTGTGAAAATTCCTTGTGAGGGGATGTCCCTGACTTCCACACAGCATGAACATGCTGACTTGCTGCTGTGCGGGGCTTTTGTCCAATGGAATAGCAAAGGATCCAAAATCACATTCCACTTTGCTTTGGATGGAGTCATCACTCACTGCTATTTAAGAGTTTTGAAACTTCCCGTGTGGACATAATCTCTTTGGGCATGTAGGCATATTTTGCTGTGTCTCAATTAAGACAAATGAAACACATAAACCAGATGGATTTTGGGATTTTACACAAAAATATTGCCTCAAGCTACTTTAAAGACCACCATAAATGTCAGCTGTGGTATATTCTCCAATGCAATCTATCTTCATTTCTTCAACTATCTCCATCTCTTTCCATCTGTGACTGTGCAGCAGCTAGGAGGTAAGTGAGTCAGACTAGCTAGAGGTAAAAACTGTCATTGGGTACAGTTGTAATTTCTGCCTCGGCTCACACTCGCTGTACTGCTGCAAAATGGAGAGAAGTCAGAAACAGACACAAATATGTACTGCATAAAACACAATATTTTAACCAATTTCCTACTAGTAGTAGGCCTACTACTACTAGTATTCACATAATTGGTATTATAGTGGAGAGCTAAGGACAGTTCATAAAACAATATTGTTTGTTTTATCTGGCATTTCTGGCTTCATTTTGTTACTTTGTACATATTTTTTTCTTACATCACTTTATCCCTGGAACCAAATGTTGTCAGAATCAGAATCAGAATCAGAAATAGTGTTTCACAATGTAAAAATTAAAGCATACTCGAGGCACCATTTAGGGTTCCTTAGTTTGCCACACTGGCGGAACCCTTTTGGGAGCTTCCAGGAACCATTTTAAACACATCATTGCACTGAGAAACTTAGGGAACCCTTTTTTCCAGCATGGTCTGGAACCACTTTGAGTGCTTCAAAGCACCATTTCCTAACCGAGGCGAGGGATGCGTCCTCTACAGAGGCCTGTAGACGTTAAATCCCGCCGTATCAGCGCTTCTCGGCAGCTCTCACACTGCAGGTTCAGGGGCGGTCAAGCATGTCCATGCCATTCCTCGGGGATTTCTCGCCGCTGTAGCATTTCTGGTAACCGAGGCCGCTGCTCCAGGTCCCCCAGGTGTCAGCATCGAGAGGCTGGTCCCCCTGAGGGACTTTCTGACAGCTTGGGAAGGTTTACCTGGTGTGTTGCACTGGGTTTTGCGCACTGTCCAACATGGTTAAAAGCTTCAGTTCCGGTCCAGACCCCCAAGATTCCGAGGGATCCTGGAAACCAGGGTCGACCGAGCAAAAGCACAGGTGATGGAGCAAGAAATACATTCTCTCTTGAACAAAGGGGCCATAGAACCAATCCCCACTTGGGAAAAGCATACCGGGTTCTATAGCCGGTACTTTATATTCCCGAAGAGTGGTGGTTTACACCCCATTTTAGATCTTCGTCACCTGAAACGTTCTCTGAGGAGACTTTGTTTCAAGATGCTGACGATCCCTATGATTGTGGGTGAAATTCAGTCCGAGGACTGGTTTGGCACGATCGATCTAAGGGACGTACTTCCATGTCTCTATCATTCCGGGGCAGTTCCTGCGGTTCGCTTTTGGGGGCAAAGCTTACCAATATTGGGTGCTTCCCTTCGGCCTAGCACTCTCCACTCGCACCTTCACGAAGTGTATGGACTCTGCCCTGGCTCCTCTCAGACTCCAAGGGTCCGCATCCTCAACTATATAGTCGACTGGTTAATTTTATCCCAGTCTCGTCTCACCGCGGTACAGCATTGAGATGTTGTACTTGCGCACTTGCGGTGCTTGGGGTTGAGGCTCAATATGAGCAAAAGCACAACTGTCCCCTGCGCGCGTCGAGTCGATCCTGACCATGGTGTTCAGGGTGCACCTAGGCCGACATCTCATTGCACTACAGTTTCAGAGACTGCTAGGCCTCATGCCTGCAGCATCCACCATGATTCCGTTTGGGAACTGAACGAGACGCTGCGTCTCGTTGCCATAGTTCCGGCATGCCTGCGAGCAGCTTGCTTCAGTCAATCAGAAATTTGATGACAACAGTGAAGCTGGCTCCCTTTGTAAACTCTGGTTCCACCGGTGTGCGTCACGTGTTGACGTTAACCCAATCAAGATTGGTCTAGTTCATACGGAGACTCAGAGGCAGTCACGCTGAGGGCGTTCCCCCCGTAGCGTCAGCTGACGAAGCGTCTCGTTCCTTATCAGGGAACCATGGTTACATACGTAACCTGGGGCGTTTATTTGGGGGTTTGAGGCCTATTATTGCTACTGCTGCAATTACTACTCCTAAACCAAAACATTACAACACCAGTTCAAATATAATTTGAGGATCATTTTAAACGATTTTTCTGTAATAATGAGGCGTATTTTATTTTATAATTAAAACATGACAAAAAATAAGCAATGTATAAACAAATGAATAAAACAAGAAAAAAATTTGCAAAAGTAGTACTGAAATAATTAAAAAATTTCAAAAGCAATTGATGAATTTTATTGGCACACTTGTCACCACCAGATGAGTTATTTCACAGCCAACACAGAAATCCATGCTTATACATTTGAGAGAGGAGTATTCATTAACATTATTTATCAAGTAAAAATACATTTGATTGTTACAGATTCAGAAATGCTAAGAAAGGCATGCTTTTCTTGGATTTATAGCTATAAAATGAAACCTTTGGAGTTTTTTTTAGCTGCTCGTCAGGAAGTAATCTGAAGACATTTTTACATTTTATAAATACAATTCGGAATAAATTCATCAACAAACAACAGATTACTCATCAAAATCCACTTTTTGGAACTACAAAAGCTCAAGAAAACCTTAACAGGAAGAAAAACGCAAGAACCACCACAACAACTTTGAAGACTCTCTTGAAAAGGTGGAATTCACTGCCTCCAAGTATGCTTTACACATCAAAATATTGTAGAGATAAGTTTGATAAGTTTGTCTGAAGGCAAAACATCAAAATGTTTTGTCGGCTCAGTCAAGGGTTGTTTCAGTGAAAGCAACAGAAATAGTTCAGGAGCACAGAGGGTGAACGAAAAGTTTTATTCTCTCAAAGTGTTTTCTCAAAGTTTAGCATATGATTGAGGCGACCTGGAAACCAACAGAAATACATAGAGTGAAATACAGGGAGAGAGAAAATTCAGCAGAGACAGCAGATGGAGCAGGATGGACATGGCTTGGAAAACAACAGCAAATCAGTAATGGAGCAGAACAGAGGATAGAGGGCTTGTGGGGTTGGGATCGGAGAAACCGGATTGATTGCAGGACTTCTTCTTCTTCTGCAAAATGTGAACCACAAAGAAGAAAAACAATCATTAATTTCTTTAAAATCATTCCTCATGGTAATTGCATGAATTATTATTTGAAAGTATGTCCAGCCTTGTGGCTGTAAACGTGTACAAAGCAATTATTTAAACAGAATTTAACAATTGTTGTGGAGCACAACATTCCTAAAATTGCATAATTGTGTAATTTCTGTCAGATTTCTGTCACAATTGTATATTTAAAAGCCTAATGCACACTTGAATGTAATAGTTTGAAAGTGGTAGAGTGGACTTTAAACCCTCTAATCCAAAACTGACACCTACTGGCCATTTAATTGTGTGCGCATTAATGATGGCACCAGTTTATAGACACGAAGAATATAAAAATCAGGCATGGAGCAAATCACTGATGGCTTAAGTAAACTGCCATGATCAAAAGGGTGTGTTGGATATATGTTACAGTGAAAAGATTATGCCGTCTGAGTATCGGGGGACTCCAGCTATAATTTCAGAGCCAAGGTTCAAATGAATCCAATTTTAGGCTCTAGCAGTCTGAGTTGGATACATCAAGTGATTATCTTTGAGTTACTGCAGTAAAAAAATTCTGCAGGGTTTGTTTTTTTGTATGGAAAAACTAGTCTGTTAACGCCCAGCACAGTATACAAAGCTAAGGATAGGAATTTTTTATTTATTTTTTTAAAGAAATACAAAGGAAGAAGAAGTTAGTGATTGTCAGTTAGGTGTTGACGCCGTTTTTGAAAGGTGGCTACAGAATCTGCTGATCTTGTAGGAGCAGGCAGATCATTCCACCAATGTGGAACGGATCCAGAGAAGGTGCGCGAGAGTGATTTTTTTCCTTTTTGGCATGGTACTACCAGACGTTGTGAATTTCATACTAAAATGATTTATCGTGCTGATCCCTCATATTAACTTTGGCTAAATTCTGAGATGCATTTTTGCACATAACAATGTATGTGAATTTTTTCCCTCATCGCTTACATTTAAATCACGTTATCCATTGTCAAGTGATGCACTCTGCTGTCAATTTGATTTTACCCCCACAATCAACCGTTGCTTCTGGATCTTCTTCTCTTTGTCAATGAGAGAACACAAGATGTTAGTTTTATCTTATCGCTCTCGCTGTCTGTCTGTGCATGTGTGTGTATGTGACAGCTGGAAAAAAACTTATTTTTGCACTGTTGAATGCACACAAACACACCACATAAGCAAAAGTTATAAATGTCAGTTACAACCACTGCCAGGTATATAATTCATATACTGTATATAGCAGAAAGACAGTTATATTTACCTTACCTGGCTTAATGCTGGCAAACAGCTAAAACTGCTAGTGAAAAACTAAGCCAGACACAAACATTGGAGCAATGGGGACAGGATCACGGGCTTTAAAACAAATTCTTATTATGAGGATATGAGGATTAGCTGATATCTAGCTAATGTTAATAACAACAAGACAGGTTTGCTTTTTACATTTTCCAGCTTTACAATGATGTTAGGGTAACTGAGTAAGATAGTGTACAAGATCTTATTTAGTGGAAAAAATATAAAAAAAATTTTGTAAGTCAACATATCTAAAGTTTGCATTAGCGACTATAAAAGGCTGATTTGGGATGTGCTTTTGTTCCATATTTTTGAGAAGCAATTCAGTGCCAATCTACTGGAGATAAATGTTACAGGTTAGACTATTAAGACAGGGTGATTTGTATGAGATAAAGGAAACCCTCCTCCTCTGTTGTCCTTCAGCCTGTTTGTCATGTTGTTCCACTGCTCAAAGTGAGAAAAAGCAGGGAGAGGTGGGTAGAAACAGCTGTTAGAAGCGGTCTCTCTCTCTCCCGTCTGTATGTGCCTTTACAATAAATTGCCTTTTCGTTAACGATAAGTGTTGTTTTGTTGGGAATAATCCATGCCAAATTTACCTTAAGACCCTCTTTTTTTATAAAACAAAATAAGTGAGGTCACGTGAGTGCTTTTGTATATCACCAGTGAACAAAACTGTAGGCTTTATGAATGAGGTTTGGCGAGTAAGCTTGAAACACTGCTCTTACCATTTACAATCACCACTAATTAATGTCCTCTCTCATCCCACACAGGAGCATCATGGGTTGAGTCGTGTTCAGGGACATTCGGGAATTCTGCTGTTAAATACAGAGAGCTTAAAAAATTTCACTAAATATGATTTTTTATTATGTATTATTCATATGAAATATCATTATGAAAAGCATAATTTGTATAACCTCCAGTTTAGTTTATGACAAATAGTTGGATGGCTGCTGTTGTTGCTTAGAATGCTGTGTGTATGAATATTATGCCAAAACACATTGTGTGTGTATGTCTGCTCGGACACACGTATCCATACAGGCATTTCTCCAAAAGTGTATTAACATAAATTCATGGTTTAAAGTTATGATTCTAGAGCTGGGGTTTTCTTCTACAATTTAATGCACAGTCACATCAGTTAAGAATCCACCAACTGCTGTTAACTGCTGTCTCAGTCTGTGGTCAGTTAATTAAATAGAGTTTAAGCTGAGAGGCAACACTCAAAGGGTGTAATTCCTATTGTTCTATGTTCATTACAATACTGTATGAAAGATGTGGAACATTAAAAAAAATTCAACTTCAAAGAAAGTTGAATATATTAAAAAATTTCAATGGTATGTAACAGTTGAATAACACCCAAGATGCATGAAAGATGTAGAACATCGCATCGCATGTATCGGAGAGGGGGGTTCCCGACCACCAAGCTCTGGAGGATGCCATACTCCGTGTGGAGTGGGCTCTGATCGACAGAGGTGAAGGCCAACCGCGCACCTCGTAAGCTGAAACAATACCCTCAACTATCCACCTGCTAATAGCGTGTTTGGAAGCCGGGCAGCCCTCACGAGGGGGCCCGAAGCATACCAGCAATTGCTCTGACACTGGACACTGAGATGTCCTCTGGACATAAATCTCCAGGGCTCTGACCAGACAAAGCAGTTGTAGCCTCTCACCTTCCTGTTCCGCCGACTCTGAAGGAGGATGGAACGCCTTCAGGACTACCGGCCGGGCCACCTCAGTGGGTACTTTATGTACATAACCCAGCCTGGGATGCAGGCAGGATGGCTCTAACTGTGCCTGGAACGATCTCCAGGTAAGCAGGAGCCACTGACAGGGACTGCAGATATCCCACTCTCTTGAGAGAAGTCATGGCCAGCAAAAATGCCATCTTTAAGGCCAGACACCTGTCTGATGTATCGTCCAGTGGCTCGAACGGTGCTGTGGTCAATCCATCCACCACCACTGTCAGATCCCACGGAGGGACTCTGACTCGAACTGGAGGCCTCATCCTCAAGGTGCCACGAAGGAAACTGGTAACAAAGCGGTGCTTCCCAAGCGAGCAGCCATTCACCAAACTGTGGAATGCTGCGATTGCCACATACACCTTAAGTGTAGCGGGGGGAGAGTCCAGCCGAAAACCGGCTTTGAAGGAACTCCAGCACTGAAGCCATCGGGCAGTGAACTGGGTCAAGATGGCGCTCCAGGCACCATTTCGTGAAAATTTTCCACTTGCCCGCATACAGTTTCCTCGTGCAGGGGGCTCTAGAGTGTAAGATAGAGAGACCTCGATAGAGAGACCGGCAGCTCGGAGGTGGTCCCCCTCAGGGGCCAGACCCACAGCTTAAATTTCCCCGGCTGGAGATGGAATATTTCGCCTAGGCCCTGCGACAGCAGTTACCTCCTGACGGGAAGCCTCGGCCACAGCTGTGCCATGGCATCCAGCCCCAGGGGTACTTGATACACAAGGGAGAACCAGAGGGGGCAGTGAGCGTTGTCTGGGGACGCGAACAGGTCCACTTGTGCTCTGCCGAATCTCCTCCATCTCCCCGGGCCTTGGCCCCTGCCTCGACAGGATGTCTGCTCCCACATTGAGGTACCCAGGTATGAAGAGTGCTTTGAGAGAGAGCAACTTCCCCTCAGACCACAAAAGGATCTGGCGCGCCAGTCTGCACAGAGGGTGCGAGCTCAGACCACCTTCTCGATTTGTGTAGGAGAACAACGCTGTGTTGTCGGAGCGGACAAGCACGTGGTGGTCTCTGAGGTCTGGATAAAAGTTCCGTTATGCCAACAAGACTGCACACATCTCCAGGCAATTTATGTGCAATAGATGCGGGGTCAACCACAGACCTCGGGCTGTGCGGCCTTCCAAAACCGCGCCCCATCCAGTGCTGGAGGCGTCCGTCGAAAGTGTGCGACGGTGATACACCATTCCCAGCACTGGGACCTGGGTCAGGAACACCCGTTGTCTCCAACTGTCTAAGGCACGCATGCCTGCATGTAACCTTGATCAGGCAAAAAGGATTGCCCCTCGCGGAAAATCCGGTGTCCCTGAGCCACCACTGCAGCTGCCTCATGTGCAGCAATCCAAGCGGAATCATGGTGGATGCTGCAGCCATGAGGCCTAACATGAGGTCTCTGAAACTGAAGTGCAGTGAGATGTTGGCCTAGCTGCACCCGAGTACCATAGTCAGGATTGACTCGACGCGTGGGGGAGACAGTTGTGCCCGCAACGCGACTGAGTCCCACACTACTCCTAGGAACGTAATACTTTGTGTTGGAGTGAGCGTGCTCTTGCTCGTGTTGAGCCTCAACCCCAAGCACCTCAAGTGCACAAGTACAACATCTCGGTGCTGTGCTGCGATGAGACGAGACTGGGATAAAATCAACCAGTCGTCCAAATAATTGAGGATGGAATCCCCTGGAGTCTGAGACGAGCCAGGGGGGAAGCCACTTCGTGAAGGTGCCGGGGGAGAGTGCTAGCCCGAAGGGAAACACCCGATATTGGTAAGCTTTGGCCCCGAAAGCGAACCCCAGGAACTTTCCGGTGTCCCAGAATGACAGAGACATGGAAGTAAGCGTCCTTCAGATTGATCGTGACAAACCAGTCCTCGGACTGAATTTGACTCACAATCATAGGGATCGTCAACATCCGGAACCAGAACCTCCTCAGAGGCTGGTTCAGGTGACGAAGATCTAAAATGGGGCACAGACCACCGTCTCTCTTCGGAACTATAAGGTACCGGCTGTAGAACCCGGTATGCATCTCGCTGTTGGGGATCTGTTCTATGGACGGTGCGCAAAACCCAGTGTGACACACCGGGTAACGCTTCCCAAGCGGGCAGAAAGTTCCTCAGGGGAACCAACCGCTCGAGGCTGATGCCTGGGGGACCTGGAGTGGTGGCCTCGTTTACCCGAAGTGCCACAGCGGTGGGAACTCGCCACGCCCCAAAGCGCCACCGAGGGCGATTTTAGGAGGCTGAGTTTCCAAGAGCCCAATGGGGAAGCATCTATGTGCTTGATCCAGATGGGGGGCGCCCCCTGAGGCCCGACGCTCAAGTCAGGGCCTCTTCCTGGAAGCCTGTCGTGCGAGAAGCACAGCCCTCAGGTCCGCCTTCTCCCTTTCAGACCTCCGTCGAGCAGGTGGGAGCGAGCCCCTCGACCGCTGGGGAGGGGCACGCTGAGCCACGCTCACTTTCTGGGCCAGCATGTAAGAGGTGCGAGATGTCGAAGGCTGAGGTGGACCGCTGGAAGGCCGCAGCCTGTTGGCGCGCTTCCCAGAAGCGCTTGACAACTGAGCCAACCGCCTCCCCGAAGAGACCAACGGGCGAAAGCGGGGCAACCATAAGGAAGGTCTTATCCCTATCCTTAATACCCGAAAGAGTCAGCCATAAGTGGTGCTCTGTCGCCACCAGCAGGGCCATGGACCGCCCGATAGCACTATTAGACTGGGCTGACGAGCCACCCATGTCACCGCCTTCCGCTCCAAGCACATCCAGTTCCTCGAAACTGGAGTCTCGGTGAGCAGGCTCCCGCTCCGGGACGGAAAAAGCAGCAGACTTGGAGCGGGAATCCGGACCCCGAAAGTGGGAGAAAGAACCCAGATGAAGGTAAAGAAAGAGCCAAAGCTGTCTCACCTTCGTCGCCGAGGTCCATCTGCCATCCGCAGGAGTGCAGTCGCCGGGATGCCTCAACAAACGCCGGTCCCTTACCGCGTGGGGAGCAGAGCTTGCCGCCTTCCTCAAAAAGCGCCAGCCGAGAGCGGAGCTTCCTAACCGGGAAACACTCGCAATGCACCTTCCCAAGCTGGCCGCACACATCTTATGTGTGTTAACGTCAGGAATATAGCGTGGGCAGGGATACACGCACTGCCGAAACCCACTTTACACTCGACCAAGAGCGCTTGCTGAAGATCAGAAGAGTGACAACAACAGTGAAGCCAACTCCCCTTATACCTCTGGTTCGTCAGCGTGCGTCACGTGTTGACGTTAAACCCAATCAAGTTTGGTCTAAGTTGTTACAGAGATTCAGAGGCAGTCACGCTGAAGGCGTTCCCTATAGCGTCAGCTGACGCAGAGTTGAAGTTCCCTTGAAAGGGAACCTCAGTTCTTACAGGAGCTTTCTTGAGTAAAAGAGGTCATTGGGTAACCCCTCGGGTTCTTAAAAGAACCCTTTAATGAACTGGGTTCTTCTAAGAAAGCCTTCAATGTAGTTTAAGTTCTTTGAGTACCCAATTCGATATTTGAGTAACCTCATGATAATGGTAAATGGACTGTACTTTTATTGTGCCTTTCTTGTCTTCCGACTACTCAAAGCACTTTCACACTACAAATCACATTCATACATCAGTAAAAAGTGATTTAATCACTCTCACACACTCACACACCAAAGGCACAGCTGTCGGGAGCAATTTGGGGTTCAGTATCTTGCTCAAGGACACTTCAACACATGGGCTGGGGGAAGCTGGGATCAAACAGCCGAGCTTCCGATTGGTGGACGACCCTCTCTGCCACCATTGTGTGTAAAGGGTTACTTGAAGCACCTCAAATATATTTTTAAGTTTCTCGGTTACCCTATTGGATATTCGAGGCACTTTTAGTGAAACAGTGCAAGATGGAGCTTGTTCATTCCAATCAAAGTTGCAAATGCCAACATACGGCAAGTTCTTTTCTGTGTCGTGTGGCCCATGACACAGGATTTTCTCCTGGTGAATTACTTCTCTAGGCTCTGAGAAATTTTTACTCACATTAAGTGTTTATTGTTTTAAATATTCTCTATACAAAGAGGGATAATTTACCTTGTGTGCTGTTTTGAGGTGTCCCATCAAGAAAATGCTTTACGGGCCACCCAGGATTTTTGTTGCAATGCCATTGCTGGCCAATGAAACCAAATGATGACTGCTGACTGCCAAAAATGTTTTTAAAATAAATGTGAGGAATATATATATGGGGTGTAAGTGAACTGAGAAATGTGTGTGTAGCCGCAGCAGACAACATTGCATATCTGTGGAAAAGTTGCTGCTAAAATTGTATTTTTAATGTAAAGCAGTTAGAAACGCCTTTTTTGATCACATCTCCTCTCAGTATCTAAATATTGCGTGCTATTTGTTAGCCTCAATACTCAATTTTTGACTCTTTCATCCAGCTGGATTTTGGGGAGGTGAAACACACGATCGCAGTGATGATCAGAGCCAAATTAATTTGTTATAGTTCGCAGCTAGGATCACTATTATCTGTGGACACAGCTAGATTTTCCAAGTCTGGCATCAATAGGTCACACTCATTGTAGCAAAAGATTTCCTCCTCAGTAGGCTGTGGAGAGCAGTGAGTGCAGGAACACCACCAGTTTCCTGAGGTACATTGTCTTTCTGCCTCTGCCTCCATTCTTCGTCTTTCCAGATTCTGATTCTGATTCTGATTCTGATTTCCTCTTCCATTTCATTTAACGGTGTACTCCAGTTCAAATAACTTGTCATCATCTGCATATACATTTTTTGCGTGTTCCCTCGTATCTCTACAGTGAAGGCGGCGAGTGCAAAGTTAGCTCATAGAGTCACAATCGCCACATTAATGGGAAATACATCAAGTTAAAATATATTGGAATTTCCCTTTAATGCTGTTAGTGTATTGGACTGCATTATAATAATGTAGTCTCCAAAAGTGGAATGGGAGCCAGACCCTTTAGCTATCAAGCTCCTCTACTGTGGAATCAGATCCCAGTTTGGGACATACACAAGGTCAAATCCGTGGTGATGTTGCGAGCATGTTGTGTTCTGCATAACCTCTGTGAAATTAATGGTGATGAGTACAGAGAAGAATGGGGTGCCACTTCATTAGCCTGATGTGGCACTGTAATCCACATGTAGAGGTCTAATGAAGTTTCTGAAGGCATTGCAGTAAAGTGTCAGATTACACAGAACTGAAGATGTATCACTTATTTTACGTAAGCATTTTCAAACATATCAAAACTTGTGATTAGCATTTCTCATAATTGTACATATGGTAAACAGTACCCTTTTTTATCAATAAAAATGGTCACAGCTGCATAACTCGTTTTCACTTATATGTATAAGTATATTTCAATTAGTGTACCTGAAAATAAGAATCGTTGTGTTTTCATCACCTTAGAATAAGCCGTTTTTCTCTACATAGGGAGCAGGTCCCCTTCCACGGAGGTCGCCATGTTGCACAGCCATGTTTCAACAGTAGCCCAGAATGGACAAACCAATCACTGCCTCTAGATTCTGCACGAGTTTTGCAGCCGAGAAACTACGGTGGGAAGGGAGGAAGGGAGGGTGAGGCGAGTGGGTATTCAAATGGTTGCACTCTGTAATTTCACAGCTAGATGGAACTAATTCCTACATATTGCTCTTTTAAGTGTTAAATGTTTTCTAGCATCTGACCAACCCCTAATGACTACCCTTACTTACCTGATCACATTTTCAATTAAGATATGTGTGCAGGAGTTCTTCTCAATATTTTCAGATGATTTCAGAAGAGCAGCCACTATTCACACATTTGGTTCCACAAATATTTATCAGTAAAAATATAAATGTGCCAAATACAAATGTGCCAAATACAAATGTGCAAGGCAATTATGTGCAAAATACACAGGTACAACAAAGACAAGGGGGACAATGGACAGTCTTTAGTCAAGTGGTGGGGCAGTGTTGCTTTCTCTTTAGCTCAGCAACTGGGCTAGCTGGCCAAGAACAGACAGAAAATCTCTCTGGAGCCGTCTGGTTTCTTCTGCCTCAGACTGGAGGAATGCCAACTCGTGCCTCCTCATCTCTCTTTCCTTGGCCTGGCTCTCAAGTAGAAACTGAATATACTGGTCCCGCTGCTCCTGTCCTCACTGCAGGGCGGTCCAGTTAGCGTCGTCCATGTCCCTCTGTGAGTTAAGGATGTCTGCATCCCCCGTTTCCTCTGGCCTAAATTGAAAAATAACACAGAAACACACCACAATAAATAAATAAACAGTTTGAAGTAGCAGCACATATGTTCCTAGTCAGCAATGGTATTGTGAATTTGTTTGCAGCGTGCATAATAATCTTTATTTATATCGCACCTTTTAAAATAAATCCTATCCACTTATGCAAGGCTATAAAAACACAACATATTCAATAAAAGTAGAGACAGTAAGAATAACTATTAAGACAGAACAGCGCTAAGGTAAGGTAGAGCAGGAAAAATGCTCTATATCTCAGCATTTGTGTGCTTCAGCAGGAGACATGGGACGCAGGCTGCTGGTGGTCACAGTGGTGAACACACATGACTAGTGAAAGGTGTGCCCACCCGTTTCAACTGAAAAACACGTTGTGAAAAAAATAAAAGTTTGGTTTCTACTCACTGCGATAACATTAACACGATATCATTTTGTATGATCGATTTAGCCAACCTTTGCCTGACAAACACCATTAGCGGTTAGCATTAGCAGTTGGCGTTAGCATGAATCTAACATTACCTTTTGGGTAGAGTAACAATAGCATGATATCAGTTGGCTTTATAGCTTTTAACAAGGATCATGTGGGCTGTATGTGAACAACCTTCAACCCACTGGTCGTGGCTGAATCTTTGGTTGAGAGAAGGCCGGCCTGAGACCCAGCAATGCATCTGGATGGTCAAACCACTTCTGTTTTTGTCCTTAATTTTCTTTTAATCATGTTTTAATTTTTTCATCTTCTGCCGACACTGTTTGAAACACGTTCACCTCACTTATTTAGCATCCTCTTCAGCGTCATGAACGGTGATGATATATGGAGCTCTTAAAAGTCAAGTATCCAGTCAGAAAACAGTGCTGTTTTGGGCAATACATGTACAAGTGTTCATAGAAAGACCCTTTGAAAACACTCATCAGATAAAGGTTCCCAATTCCTGATTTGAAAAAGGCTGTATTCTACTATCATTAATCTTGTATTGTGGTGCTTTCAGCTTGGCTGGACATAAGACACAGTTGGCAGCATGGGTGAGAAACCAGCAATCACATCCAAGTTGTTGAACTAGTGTGCAACTGACATAAAGTGCTGACCTTAAATCCGCAGAGACAGAGAAAGTCACCAAACTCCTCTAAAGGAGGAGACTGGATTCAAAATTATGTTGTTTTCTTTCTTTCTGTCTTTCTCCATATTGTTCTCATTCCTCTATGTCCCCTGCTATCGCTCCTGTATTTTCCTTCTCCTGCTCCTTATTTAGCCCTAGCCTGTCATTGTCCATAAAGGCTGATCTGGTATCAGCCCCTCATACCCTGTTCCCTCTCTTGCTCTTCCTTCTCCATCCTCTTCTTCTCCTTACCTCATTCTCCTCCTCTTTCCTTTTATTTTCACCCGTCCACTGGCTCACCTCCACTCACCCCCAGCGCATCTGTCAGCCGAGCGAGAGACAGAAAGAGAGAATGAGAGAGACAGAGCGTGTGGAAAAGGACAGTTGACCCCTCTTATATAGGTAAAGAGAGTAGAGATGGGGGAAGGGGGGGCAAGAGACGAGAGAGGAGTGCATAAGATGGAATGGAGTAAAATCATTGCTACAAAAAGCCCATTCAATTTAACCATTTCAAGCATCGTCTCCAGTTCAATCTATTCCATCTCTGTTTTTGTATGTATGTACTCTGTTTGTGTATGGCTTATGGCTGCTTAGAGGTGAGATTTTATTGGTTAGCTTTGTTCTGTGTCAGTGCTTTAATATCATATTCCCTTACTGTGCAATATTTTTCATTTTTACATGTTTAAGTTTTATTTTCATTGTTAAATGTGTAAATATGAGAATTGGTAAAACCGATGACATACAGTAAAAATGACGCCTGCACATGTAATTAGAAATACCTGATGTAAAAGGCTTTCACAGTAACAGAAGTACAATTCCACGCAACAGCTGGATACTAGTGATCATATATTTCAGCTTCAAACCACTACTGCCAAAACAGTCTCCAACTTTGACAAGGCACAGATCAGTGTAAGCTTCAATGCAAGTCAAAATTAAAACACGTCAAGCAAGTCTTCTCCAGCACATGCTGCTTTATTCTGCAAAGGTTTTCATCTATCTTGCCTTCGTGTGAGTGGTTTTTGAGATTGTTTCCTTTTTTTGTGTCCGTCAATCAGTCATGTGACCTCTAAATCACTATAAATGCTGAATATGCAAAACAGCTCAGTTATCTTTTTAGAAAGGTATTTACAAAATTTTAATATTTTCTGCTAACGGATGAAGAGAATTACCAGAGAAATGTAAATAACCATGAATACAAAACCTTTATTACAACCAACTTCTCAAAACTCTTACAATATTGCAATTTTTCATCTCAACCATTTCCTAACAACATTCAAAGTTGGTTTTCTTTTATGACGAAACTCCCCTAACCTTAACAAAGTAGTCATTGTAACACAAACCACGTTTCCTTAACCTTAACTTAGTACTTGTTTAAAGGAACACTCCACTGTTTTTTGGAAATAGGCTAATTTTCCAAGTCCCCTAGTGTTAAATAGTTGAGTTTTACCGTTTTTGAATCCATTCGGCTGATCTTTGTATCTGGTGGTAGCACTTGAGGCATATCTTAGCATACATCATTGAATCAGATTAGACCATTAGCATCTCATTCAAAAATGACCAAAGACACTTTCAGTATTTTTGCTAATTAAAACTTGATTCTTCTGTAGTTACATCATGTGCTAAGACCAACTGAAAATGAAAAGTTGTGATTTTCTACACCGATATGGCTTGGGACTATTCTCTCATTCCTATGTAATAGTCAAGGAACTTTGCTGCCTTACCATGGGTGCAGCGGCGCAATGATATTACGCAGCGCCTGAAAGTAGTCCCCAGGTAGGTAACTAGAACTAGGTTCCACTAGAACATTATGGAAAATCATGACAAAAGATACTAGATACATCTTGACTAAATGTATACATGGCAGCAATGAAAGCAAGACTGAAGCTGCTCTTCAGGTCATTCAAATACAGTTAGAGGATTTGATTGTTTTTTCTACCTCCTCTACACTCTCATAGCTTTTAACGTTCAGTTACCTGGCTCCCGCTGCCATCGGTCTGGCTGGAGGTTTGCAATGTCACTCCACTGAATTGCTGTTGTACGTAGGAACTGCAGCCCCCTGTTGTCCAATCAGGGCACATTAACCTGCGGCCCCTCAATCTGCCAGAGCTGCACCTAAGGGAGCCCGGGGGAAATGTCTCATACTGTATCTAAATGCTAATCAGTAATCATGAACAAGGGTGTAGCACAAAATTCTGGGCCCTATACAAGCAGTGTCTGTGGACCCCTTCCTCTCTTGATCCATCCTTGGAATAACTTTTAGTTGTTAATATGAGCTCACCTTGACTCACGTCCTCAGTAACATTACTAGGAAACCTGCTGTTGCTCCCCTCTCTGTGGCTATATCTGATACTGTGGGTTATGATTCATGATGTCAAGCTTTGCTAGGTAATGTTGAAAATTAATGTTACATTACATTGTTGTTACGATGCTGATACATTTTTATGTTATGTAAACATATATGCTCCAAGCTATCCTGGTTAACTGCCTCCAATCCAAGCAACATATTAGTTTAAACCATTCTTAAACAGTGTTAGCAAGTTGTATAGAATTTACATAGCCTTTTCACCTGCTTATAATATACCATGTTGAGATACCCCCCCTTTTTTAAAGACTCCTTTTTTGAAAAAGATGTTTTGAAGATCAGATTTAGCTTTTAAATCTGACCAGAATGCACCAGTAACAGTAACAGTAAAAAAAGACAAGGTAATCTCAGATATACCTTTTAAATTAAATTGGCTCTATTTATTAACATAATCTAAAACTGAAAATTAGAACCATAGGTTATATTTTAAAGATCCAGTTTGTAACATTTAGGAGAAGCTATTGGCAGAAATGGAATCTAATATTTATGTTAGTATGTTTTAATTGTGTTTTCATTACCTTAGAATAAGGCATTTTTTTGTCTACATAGGGAGTGGGTCCCCTTTCACTGGGGTCTCCATGTGACACTGCAATGTTTCTACAGTAGTCCAGAACAGAAAAAAGACAGTTTGCATTTTTTGCGGCCACCGTAGTTTATCCTACACGCTTGGAAATATTGCAATGGTGGCAAACCGCTAGATGCCACTAAATCCTACACACAGCACCTTAAATTAGACTCTGGCTCATTGATTACCATGATCTTGAAATTGAAATTATTCTCCTCCTCAGTTCTTGCTTTACTCGGCCTACTATTAACCCTTTGTAAAGGATGGTGGCACATTACTGTTTTTTGAAGGCCGTTGCACTCAGTTTAGGCTAATGCGATGCCAGTAGTATGATATGGATCTTTTGATTCCAATGAATCCGCTGGTACCAGACATGAAATGCTAGTTTACTTGGGAAGGTGGCTAAATATTGTTTCAAATTGAACTGTCTTCACGGCGGGGTCCGAAACACCTCAATGTCAAATGATAACTTTTAGTAGCCACTTCTTGTCTCACGACCTGTGTAACAAACGAGCCGCTGCTCCATTCTCAGTGGCTGTTTCTAAAACTGAGGGCCATGTGTTTCATGATGTTAAACCTTGCAGGTAATGTTGATAGATATAATGTCATATGACATTGTAACTATGATGCTGATTAATTTATGATACTAATTAATTGATATTTATTGCTACAATGCAAATATGCTCCATGCTAGATTCCTAGGTGACTACCTTCAATCTAAATTGCTGATTTTAGCTTAAACCATTGTCATGCACTACTATATGGGGCGGCTGTGGCTTTGTGGAGGGTTGGGTCGTCCAACAATCGAAAGGTCGGCGGTTTGATCCCGGCTTCGCCCAGCCCACATTTCGAAGTTGTTCTTGAGCAAGATACTGAACCCCAAATTGCTCCTGAGGGCTGTGCCTTTGGTGTGTGAGTGTGTGTGAAAGTTAGATTACTGATGGGTGAATTTAATATGTAGTGTGAAAGCGCTTTGGAAAGGCGCTATACAAATACAGTCCATTTACCATATGTTAGTGGCGCTCACCTTTCTTTTGAAAGAAATGACTCAAAAGCTGTTTTCCATCAGTTTGCTTTCTTTCTCTTTCCTTTCTTTCTTTCTTTGCTTTCCACAGAGCCTCCACTATTTTTTGGGGGATACAAAGTTAAGTCTCTCAACCAATTTATTTAGCCAATTTTAATTTAGTTATGACATAAATTTTGTCGGGACAAGGACGGGAAAGTTGAAGGCTGAGTTTTGACTTAATTCTAACAAGTATTCAGTATTTTTTAAATTTGATCATATTCCTGCTTTAAATTCCTGTCTTTTTTTATTTGTTGTGTATGCACTTTAAACATTAAACTAACTGTAGTTATTTTCATTTGGGATTAAATGTTGATTTTTTAAATAAATTAATCAAGGATTTAGCCTGTGAAATATCGGAAGATAGTAAAAGATGCTCATTCCAGTTCCCCAGTGATCATCTTTAAATGTCTTATTTTGTCTGACCAACAATCCAAAACCCAAAGATTTTCAATTGTATAAAAAGAAGAAAAGAAACAAGTCCTCAGATGTGAAAGGCTGGAACCAGTTTGTCGAATTCAGTAATTTTTGACTGCTAAAGAGATTAGATTAGATAAGATTAAACTTTATTGTCATTACACATCTGAAAGTACAAGGCAATGAAATGCAGTTTAGGTCTATCCAGAAGTGCAATAAGCAAATGCAGGATATAAAGTATCTGCATAAATGCAGGATAGAGAAATATTATGACAATATTTAACAAGTGGTACTATGGACATTATATACAGATGGCATTATGATATGTACAATTAGAAATTGGACTAGACAGAACAGTAATGCAATTAATATTAAGAAGTGCAAATTATGGACATGAATACTCAACAGTGCAGTAGGAGAGTTATGGCAGTTCATAGTACAAATGAATGAGTGAAAATGATGCAGGATATGTATAAATATATAGTTATGGTACATGTAATGTAAAACAATATAGCCGCATCAAAAAACAACAATATAGACGCATAGGTATATAAGGGGACAGTGGAATCAGCAGGGGGCAGTGTTCAGTAGGACGACAGCTCTGGGAAAAAAGCTGTTTCTTATGGCGCTTTTCCACTACACAGTTCCAGCTCGCCTCACCTCGCCTCGACTCGCCTTTGTTTTCCGCTGTGTAAAATTTGTACCTGTACCTGCTTCCAGATACTTTTTTTCGTATCAGCTCCAGCGCGGTTCTGAGGCGATACTAAAATGTGACATGAAAACACGGCATACTGCTGATTGGTCAGAGAGAATCGTCACTATTCACTGCGTCATCATTGCACGCGCCAGACGGAGTATCTTGAATAACCCCGCCATATTTAAATAGGTTGGCCAGAGAGTGCGTGATATACCCATTACTATTATGGCAACTCGGAAGAATAGGGCGTGGTCAAACGAAACGTTTGTCTTCTTGCTGTGAGAAACAGCCACATCTGAGGATCGAAAACAGCACACATTTAATATCCTCCATTGTCCTGTGTGTGTGGGTAACAGGTGTGTGTCGCGTAGAAGATTACGTCACAGCAGGAAAACGGAGTGAAAAGTGAGCCGAGCCAAGACAAGGTGAGTCCTTGTCTGGAGGCACCTGAGGTGCCTGCCAGAAGGCAGGGGAGAAAACACACTCTTGGCGGGGTGAGAGGAGTCCTTAAGAATGCTGCGGGCTCGACGCCCACAGCGTTTCCTTTGGATGTCCTTAATGGCTGGAAGTGTAGTCCCTGTGATGCGCTGGGCAGTTTTCACCACCCGCTCCAGTACCTTGCGCTCTGCAGCAGAGCAGTTCCCATTAGAGGTCTTCACGGAGCCACCAAGACCCGTGTACCCGGGACCCGACCCAGGACCCGTACGGGTATTTTAAATGGTCACCCGGGTCCGGATCAGGTCCCAATCTATTACTTCGGGTCCCGGGTCTGTTTAACATTGTGTGTAAAACCTGAGTCGATCAGACTCGGAGAACACCTGGCCGTGAAAAGCTCATATTTTTGGTTGATCCACCTAACGCGCATGTGCAATCTCAAGCGCGTGTCATGTTTCTATGGCAACCCGAGCTTCCGCTGTGACTTAAAGGACTTGTAATTATTATTAATGAACTATAATGTTAACGTCAGCGACCATGGTACCGAGCAGGCAATCGTTATTATATTTCAAAAAGGCAAACAGTTCACGTTAACTCGAGTCGAAATGCAAATCTGCAAAGTCGCACCGTGACATAAAGTGAACTTTTACAGCTGAAATGATGGGTGAAATTAAGCATACTTAGAACAACAATAACAAAAGAGGAATAACATGGATAGAACTTTTTTTAATGCATCTCAATCAGGTACAAGGAAGGGAGACGACATCTATAGGTAAGACAAAAAGTTGAATTTCTTCGCAACTTGTTTATTTACTTTTGTTAATAGCAGTTTATTGTGGAATATGTGACAGTCGGGTCTCCAGGTTTTCCTGCCGGGTTCGGTTCCAGCTTTAAAATAATAGACGGGTCCAGGTCGGTTCTAAATTTTTGGCATTTCTCTGATCTGCAAGGGTCCAGGTCCAGCTTTTGAAATAATAGATGGGTCCGGGTCGGTTCCGTTTAGCACATTACAAGTCTCTTCAGGTTCGCGTACAAATTTTGGGACCTGTGTAGACCTCTAGTTCCCATACCAGACTGTGACACAGTTGGTTAAGATGCTCTCTACTGTGCAGCAATAGAAGTTCACCAGGATAGCTGAGGACATTGGGTTCTTCTTCAGTGACCTCAGGAAGAAGAGGCAGTAGTGAGCCTTTTTGACCAGGAAGGAGGTGTTGGTGGTCCAGGACAGTTTCTCCAAAATATTGGTCCCCAGGAACTTGAAGGTGGAGACACGCTCAACAGCCATCCCGTTAATGTGGATGGGGTCATGTGTGCCATCTCTCTCCCTCCTGAAGTCCACAATGAGCTCCTTTGTCTTGGAGGTGTTAAGGTGCAGGTTGTCTGAGCACCATGTGGTCAGGTGCTGGACCTCCTCCCTGTAGGCTTAAATGAGCTTAAATGATTATGAAAATTGATGTTGATTGTTTTCTGTTTGTTAACTACTTGACTAATCAACTAATACATTTAGCTTTACATTAAACGTGGATTTGAAGAGCTTTGTACAAATCTTCCGCAATAGGATATGTAAACATGTTGATGGCCTGGCCATAGGAAGACTGACCCCAGTGTGATTCAAGCAGTCAGTGACAGAGAATGGCAAAAGCAACATTGATTTAAATGAAAATGTCATCATTTAAAGAAGTGAATGGAGTGTAGAGTGAGATCCAAGTGAGAATGTGTAGAAATTGACTTAGCAGATCAGAGGCAAAGACGAGGTTAGGGACACAGAGGAAGAGCAGGGGTGTGTGTGTGTGTTAGCCAAGTCAAGTCAGTTTTTATTTATATAGCCTGACAAATCACAAATTTGCCTTAAGGGGCATTACAATCTGTACAGTATATGACACCCTCCCTTAGGCCCTTGTTTCAGATGGGGAAAACTCCCTAAAGGTTGGTGTGTGTATGTGTGTGTGCGACCATGCTGCCTATCCAGTTCGACCCCTCCTCCACAGTATTCAGATGATTCTGAACTGAAAAAAAATAACTACCATTTGGGACAGGAGACAAACCACTGTGCAAAAGGGGCAGCAGCAGTTCTTTTCTAATATGTATATCCAATTTAATCACAATTCCTTGCCTTTCCATGTCAACTCCAACCACGCAATCGGTCAGCCCTTCTTAATGTTAGATCACCTGTAAATAAATATGTTTTTTAAGTAACGATGTTATCCCTTCATATGACTTAGATCTCTTCATGATAACATAATCGTGGCTCACACCAAATTATCATGTTCCTCTACTCAAACCCTGTCCACCTGGTTATTGTTTTATAAACCAGTCCAGACTAACTGGTAGGGGTGGTGGGTTTGAGTTTTATTTTGAAAATGTCTGGGTTTTAGGGTCAGGTTTGTTAGTTCCTGTTTTATTTTGTAATTTGTCTGTTTCCTCATGTATCTGTCAGCTTCCTGTCCATGATTGCCCTGATTGTTTCCACCTGTGTTTTGTGTTCACCTTTGGCTAGTTGTCTCCCCTGCCTGAGTGTATTTAAGTTGAGGTTTTCCCTTTGTTCAGTGTCAGGTCTTCATTGTAGTTCTGTTGGTTTTGTCTGCCTGTTGGATTTTGGATTATGCCTGCGACATTGGTTTATCTGCTTGCCTGCTGGTAACCTTAAAATAAATACTTCCCTCATCACCATCTGAGCTGCTTGCATTTGGGTCCGTTTCCCTGCTTTTTCCTGTTGCCAACACTACCTAGATATGATCCCTCTTTTATTCAGCCTGGTCTCACCAAATGGCGTATGAATTACACACCATCATTTTGCATGTTATCACAATGCATTTTTTGCTTTTCGTTTGTCATTTTAAGCCATTTAGGCTCTACTGACTTCTATTGTGCAGAGACGCCATTTCTTTTGACACATCAATGTCATAGAAAAAACAATGTCCAGTGATATAGTTTAAAGAGGAATGGGGGGGCGGTGGCTGGCTGGCTGGCTGGTCGGCTGGTCATACAAGTACAGGACTTTCACACAGGACTTATTTTAAGTTTTTCCAAAGTTTTAACTAACATGACTCATCACTGTATATCTTGGGAAAGGGATCCTTTGTTGCTCTCCGTGAGGTTTCTTCCACTTATTTTCCCTGTTTAAAGGTTTTTTTTGGGAAGTTTTTCCTTTTATTTAAGATGACATTGCGCCTGTCAAAACCAAAAGAATCTAGTCATCTCTCGATGCTCTGGATAAATGATATGTTGGTCCTGAAGCAAAAATGCCACAATGTGGAACGGTTGTGGAAATAATCTAACCTACCAGTTCATTAGGTTATTACGTCTCTACTTAACACCTAAATTAAAAATTCTATAGCTGTATGTTTTGCTTCTTTATTTGATTGTAATCAGTCAATGCAACCGCAGGGGGGCACAAGCCAGTGTCTTCATGGGCCAGTCCCAAGTCTGGATAAATGCAGAGGGTTGTGTCAGGAAGGGCATCCGACGTAAAACACATGCCAAACTAAAAATGCGAATCATGAGAATGACTTCCATACCGGATTGGTCGGGGCCCGGGTTAACAACGACCGCCACCGGTGCTGTTGACCTACAGGGTACCGGTGGAAATTGGACTACTGTTGGTCGAAGACGAAGAAGGAGAGGAGGAAGGTGTGTTCGTAGGCAGAGAGAGAAGAGGAAAGCTAAGAATGTAGGACTGACAGTAGGGACTCTGACAGGGAAGGCTAGAGAGTTGATTGACATGATGCAGAGAAGG
>CM022492.1:2254881-2287674 GCA_011952105.1 Coreoperca whiteheadi | reverse complement strand
GGTGGAACGGGGAGGTTACAGGGAGCAGAGGTGAAGAAGGTGCAGGACTTTAAGTACTTAGGGTCAACGCTTCAGAGCAATGGAGACTGTGGAAAAGAGGTGAAGAGGCGAGTGCAAGCAGGTTGGAACGGGTGGAGAAAAGTGTCAGGTGTGTTGTGCGATAAAAGAGTATCAGCAAGAATGAAAGGAAAGGTGTTCAAGACGGTGGTGAGACCAGCGATGTTGTACAGCTTAGAGACAGTGGCACTGAAGAAAAGAGGCAGAGCTGGAGGTGGCAGAGCTTAAGATGTTGAGGTTCTCTTTGGGAGTGACGAGAATGGACAGGATCAGGAACGAGTACATCAGAGGGACAGCTCATGTTAGATGTCTCGGAGATAAAGCCAGAGAGGCCAGATTGAGGTGGTTTGGACAGAGGAGAGACTGTGAATATATTGGTAGAAGGATGCTGAGGTTGGAGCTGCCAGGCAGGAGGTCTAGAGGAAGACCAAAGAGGAGATTTATGGATGTAGTGAGAGAGGACATGAAGTTAATTGGTGTGAGTGAAGAGGATGCAGAGGACAGGGTTAGATGGAGGCGCATGATTCGCTGTGGCGACCCCTGAAAGGGAGCAGCCGAAAGGAAAAGAAGAAGATTTGATTGTAATCAGTCAAATCCAAAAATGCTGTTCAACATTGTGAGCCGTGTCATTGATCCTCCCCATAGCCAGATATTAGATGCTGAGAAATGTAAAGAATTTCTTTCCTTTGTTACTCAGAAAATCACAAATATAAGAAGTTTTAGCTCTCCCCCAGATCCTCCAATTACTGTCGTGAAGCCCTGTGTAGTTTCTGTCTGCTCATTTAAGACAATCTCTTTGTCTACACTGATGTAAATGGGAATTAAAATGAAACCCTCAACTTTCACTTTAGATATCCTACCTGTAAAATGTCCCAAGGATGTTTTTTACTCAGTGTCCCCTTTTATTTTGCAAATTTCAAATTGCTCTCTGTCTACTGGCTCCGTTCCTGATTTTTTCAAAATAACTGTAGTTCAACCACTTTTAAAAATACTGACTCCTGATTCCTCTGTTATTAACATTTTTAGGCCCATTTCTAAGCTCCCATTTTTAACCAAGGTTTTTAAAAAAGGCTGTAGCAGATCAACTGCTAGCTTTTATTATAATAATAGTTTTGAAAAATTATCTTTGAAAATTTCCAATCTAGTTTTAGAAAAAAAAATAGTACTGAAATTGTTCTTCTTAAGGTTTTAAATGACTTATTGCTGGCAGCTGATGCTGGCCATATATCCATCCTTGTAGCAGCATTCCATACCACTGACCATGAGATTGTCTTGGACCTTCTTGAAACCTGGGTGGGTATCAGTGACACTGCTCTGGTGTTGCCAGCCGCAACAGGGGTTCACTGTGGAGTGCCCCAGGGCTCAGTGCTTGGTCCAATCCTCTTTTCCATTTACATGCTCCATCTTGGTCCCATTACATGTAGACATAATATCAGCTTCCATTTTTATGCAGACGATACTCAGATCTAGCTGTGACCCTGCAAAAAAATAACAGAACACTGTTAACCTGCTAAACTGCAAAACATTTCCTGCAGCTAAATGCTGATAAGACATAAGGCAACTATGCAAATACCAAACACATATAACAAGTGACTTACATGTTAAGTAATTTAAAACTTTAATGTCACCGTTAACTTTTGGTTTCACATGAACCCCGATCTCCTGGGTTAAAGTCCTGGGTTTGTTTGACCCATCCAACCAACCCACCTCCTCCTTTGTTTCTCTTTGTTGCTCTTTACATTACGTCACCTTATTTGATAAAGGCTTTCTGGCAGCCCTTTGCGTCTCATACAGACGCTAAAGGGTACCTTGTGCATGTTTATATGACGCCGAGGGGCGTGACAAAATGTCGGTATTTGAAGCCTTGGGAATGAGAACTGGCTGAGAGCACCATGGGGTGACAGCTGACTAAGATGTACTCTCAACGCTTGAGTGTGTGTGTGTGAGAGAAACGGTGTGAATATGTGTGTGTGAGGTCATGTCACCATATGTATTAACACAGTCTCTGTATGTGTGTATGTTCATGTTGTATATGTAATATTAGTAATCTTGTGTTTATGTGAGTATGTGTCTACTGCAGGACTATGTGTGTGTATTCTCCGGCCCTGATGATAAATGAAATAATCAAATGTTTATGGTGCGTAAAATGGCAAATGGCAGCAGTGGTGACCCTGTCTGTGAATTTGCTGCGTGTGCCTGTGAGTGTTGGTGTCAGTGTGTATGCGTGCCACACTGTCAGAGGTTATTATTAACAACTCTACACAGAGAAATGGAGCAGAGGCAATACAGGGTCTGTCAGCCAGCAGAGAGAGGGCAAGAGACAAGCAGTAAAAGTGAGAAATATGCATATGAATTTTTTTCTTTCTTCACACACACACACACACTTGCGCAAACACACAACAAAAGTACAAGATTATTTAAGCAATCTCTGGGTTTCAGTTGAAGGTCAGAAGCAATGTGTGGCAGGTTGCTTAGCTACGCCCGAAATGAAAAAGGTTAAAATTAGACAAGGATTTAGAATACACTCTGACTTCCACCAGAAATGTCTAATAACTGCAGTCTAACCTTTTCCGGAGACTATTACATTTAATCATTTCGCGTTGAATCTGCAAGAGATGGCATGAATGAGTCACAAAACCACATTAGCTTTGACAAGCATCTGAAAAAACAGAGAGCACACTTAAACAGGATGGCGTTTCAGTTCAATCAAATAAGTGACAGCCAAATTACCCAGTCTGTGCAGCTACACCCTTTCCATGCTTTTTTAAAATCAATCACAGTGTTTACCGGCAGATTTGGATAGAAGTGTGAAAGAGCCCTTATGGGAGAGAGCTACAGCTTTATGGCAGCGACTATGAATGTTAGATGGAGTGGAAATCACACACACGTCTAGAGTCAGCAAAAATGCAAGTAACAAATTACATTTATTCTTGTTTTGTGCAGTGGAGAAACTTTTTATATGCTCTTTCAACAATTTCTGAAGTTTGCCCAAATATGGAGACATTCGCTAAAAACAAATCTGTTACCACACATTATGAGCTTCTCTCCAAAGTTATCCATTACATGAATTTAACATTATATTTTTCTGATTTATGGTTGCTATTTTGTAACTCTAAAGAAAATGTGACTGACACCTTCAATGATGCTCTACAGTATATTGTACCTAGGATGTTTATAAAGAGATGGTTAGTTGTGTTTCTTTCAATAATCAGAAATTAGAGCATCTTTTCATCTCCTTCCTTTGTCACTCAGGGTTCACTTCAAAAGTAATACATTTTGTGTTATAATATATACATTTATAAGAAATTATTTTATGAAAGTTTGATATGAAACTGAAGTTTCCGTTTTCAGATTAACAATGATTCAAACATAATTGCTATTGTAGTTTTATTTGATCTTACTGCTTCTTTTGATACTTTGGATCATGATATTTTAATCAAGAGACTTCAAGATTTAGCTGGTCTAACCGGTCCTGTTCTTCACTGGTTTTCCTCCTACCTCAATTATGGGACATTCTGTGTTTCTCTCAATGGTTTTAAATCTTCTGAAACTAAAATGTTCTTCAGGGGATCCACAAGGGTCAATTCTTGGACCTTTGCTTAATAATTTGTACTTGCTCCCACATTATAAAGATACATAGTATATCCTATCATGCCTCTGCAGATAATACACCGCTGTACATTTTTCTGTCTTCTGATGATCTTGGTCCTATAAGCAGGCTACTACAACTACTGAATTTTTTTTTTACAGCTGAATAAAGCCAAGACTGAGATACTTCACCTCAGAGTAATTTTGGAGTCCGATCTTAACTTTGAAAGTCAAGTAAGTCAAGTGAACCCAGGACAGCTTTTTATCACTTAAACATATATAAACTTAAAGGATTCATGACTGCTGCCCCTGCGACACGGCCCTGCATAAGTGGAAGAAGATGGATGGCTGGATTGATTCATATGTCAAGTTGGCTCTGAAAAACTGGTTCATGTATTCAACTTAACCAGGCTAGATTACTGTTGTGCCTTCTTGGCTGGCCTACCCAAACAAACAATAGGAAGACTCCAGCTCATTCAGAACACAGCAGCCATAGTACTCATGCGTTCACGCTAAAACAAACACATTACTCTAGTTATTGAATCACTTTGCACCCAGTGCAAAACAGAGTTTACTTCAACATTCTACTTTTAGTCATTCTCACTATGACCCTCACTAACTGCTGTCCTCTTCAGGATTGGCTTGTTATTTTCTTTTCTGTTGCATGAGTTTTCATCTTGTTAAACATATGAATGTATGGCTTCTCTTTCGCTGATGATGGGCCCTTTGATTTAGTGTGTTAAGGCTTAAAAACGTGTGGAGGTTTACATGATAACCTTCCTTGGTACAGCTTTAAGTCAGTGTTTCCAACAGTGATGTCACTTATTAACTCCGACAGCTTTCAGCAAAGTTGAGCTCATTTGGTTCTCTTCCAGCCCTGGTAGTCAGCCATTACCAAAATGTATTTCTATATTCAAGAGGAGCTTCTCACTGACAAATCACCATCATTCTCTGTTTTGATGAGGTTCTGAATTATTATCCTCTCCATGGTGATCCATGTAGTGCGATCTTAGATTCACAGCACTATCTGCTGCACCATCAGCAGCTGAAGCAAAGCAGATCCATCATGGCATGGCACAGTTAATTCTCCTAATCTATCATTTGCTATGGAAATGAAATCCAGGCACCTGTTCAACTCATATTTCAATAAGGCATAATAATGACTCCATTTCCTTTTTTTTTTACCTTTGGAGAAAGTGTTATTTAGATGAACTTTTCTGTGTTTTTGAGTCAGGACATAATTTGCAACTTGGGTGTTGAGTCACCTCTAGTAATTTTGGAAGCACTAGTTTGTGGCGCTGTTGAGATGTATTCCATTATACTGAAAGGTGTTCCTGATATTGGCACCACTGGACAAAATATTTGAACCACCTCAGAACACAACATGACCACAGAGTGGAATCAACACCTCGCTGACACGCTCTCAGCTAAAAGTGAACATGAAAATCTTTATACAGGCTGGATTTTTTGCAGGGCAGCTGCATTATACTGTTTAGATTTAGCTAGGTGTACCTAGAAAAAGTGTCCTCTATACATTTGCTTGCATGTATGCTTGAAATCGTGTTAGATTGGGTGGGTGGATTAGGATGTTAAAGGTGCCTAAAAGCAAATGTCTGCGCTGAGAAGACGGGCTGTTAATCCTCTAATCTCCACTCAGAGATGGGGTGTATACAGTGTCTTAGTGTGTGAGTGTGTTGAGAGTTCAGTGGTGGGTTACTTGGACCTTCATGACCTGCTATAGTGACATTAACAACAAACATCGCAACAACACTTTACATATGTTGTTTTTAAAACCCGGTGTCTTATTGGTCTTTTCTGGGGAAAAGAAAACGTCAGCAGCGATTGCCAAGATGGAAAAAAATGGAGTGCTATCTAGAGAACCTCCAACTTTATAAAAATCCAGCAAAAAGGACCGCTTCTCTCAAAAGTTAGGGTTACTGTATGTTTTACAGCCTGTGTTTTATTTTACAAGCCATCTTGATGGTATAATTTTACTCACCAGTCTAAAGTTGAGATACTGAGATGTGGCAAAGCTACTAGAAATACCCATAGTATAGCCCAATAGATACAGGATTTTTGAGGTCAATATAGATGTTTCAGAGCTTTAAAAATCTTCAAAGATATATAAAGTGTGTTTGTATGTGTGTGTGTGTAGACACATAACATAAGTCAACTCAACACCTGAAATTTTGCAGTGAAATTTCTTCTTTAATATGAACACAACCTTTCAGACAAGGATCCCTTATACTATCTATAATATATAATTAATTTAGTATATAAAATGTCACTAAAACAGAAAGCCCCTCACAATGCCTTAGAGCTCAAGATGTCTGACAAACATTTTCAGCCCCACTGTATATAGCAACGTTTCTGTACCCTGAAACTCTACAGTAATGCTGATAGAAATGATGGCTAACAGTTTGAAAAAAAAAGATGCAGCTGGTTTAAAAAACCGACATTACCTTTGAAAGATAAGTGATCTCGTGGGAAATGGAGTGCAAGCACCAGCAATGCTCACTTTGAAGCAAAGATGAAGCCAAAATAAAACCACAGAACTCATTGATTATCACTTCAAAGAAGGTCACTCCAGTGGTGATTGCCCCATATAGAAATTACTGCAGCAAGCCACCCCTTTTCCAAATTAAATTAAAATATTGTATATCCATACATCCAGACTGTATAGGTTTACATATACTGTATATAGGAATAGAAACATTTCTCAGGTTCCTCTGATCCCTCCACCTTCTTGTATTTCCTCCCAGTTCTCCCCTCCATGTCATGCACATCCACCCACCTTGATCTCTCATCTATTTTAAATGCTCTAAATAGAGACTGAGCCGCTTGTAAACTCAAAGTGACAATACATTCCTTTTAATTAAGCAATTAATATTGGTTGACAACTTTTTTGGGTGCATCAGTTATTCTAATGTGCCGGAGAGACGTTCCCTTTGGGTAAATGAGTCATGAGGAGAGCTTAGAGAGGAGAGAGGAGTGCTATCATACCGAGGCTTTATTCCCACTTAAAGAGCCCATTTTCGGCTGCTGCTGGGGTGGGAGGTAAACTCATGGAAGTCTGGTTATGTTTCATAGAGTGTTAGACTCATTATTTCGTTTTAGTGTTATAAATTCAGTTTTACATAGATCATTTTGTAGGATCAGATGGAGCACTGCGGACCACTCACATAACGTAGAGTGAAATAGAGCTGGATTTAAGGTTTGGCCTGACGTGGGGCGTCAGAAAGAAAACCGTCTATCATGTGTTTGGAGCACTCTTCACACAAAGAATTGTAAACACAGAAAAGTGAAAGAGGAACAATGTTTAATTTTATTTCACTGAACCTTTACTAATTTCACTTTCACCCTTGGGTGAGGCGCATTAAACCAAATGAATCAAACCTGTGGGTGAGACGTCACCCTCTGCACACATAAGTATGCTGCTTTCACCTCCCAGTGACCATGACTGGTTCCAGCTTTGCTTTCATACAGAAAGCTGTGTTTGCATGCATAAACATTCGTTCCTGGTGCACTCAGGTGAAAGAGTGAGTTCGGTCCCCAGTACCTCAGCTATTCCCCAAGTCCTGAAACATGGAATGGTCTGATTGGTCTGCCATGTCTCTCAGCTAAGTAACAGCAAGAATGACTTTCATCACCTAATGTGACATGTATGTGGATAGTAAATGGATTTGGTGTAGTTTGACTGAGTCATTTCATCGCCTTGATTTTCTCCCTGTTTGAGTTTGCTGGCTCACAATAATGAAGCAGGGGGCCAAACATGCTCAGAGAAAATTGATAATTTCTCTCCCCCTCTCTCTCTCTCACTGTGGATTGCACTTGTGAAGTGAGTGAGTAGTCTGGTTCAGTTCTTACTGTACATTGACAGTTCATGGTAATTGCAACTGTTCTAATGTCCTCCATTAGACGGGACTGCAGCACGAGCACTGGCTTTAATTTCCTTGCCGGGGAGAGAGCAAGACATGAAATTAAAGCTGAATGAGGGGTCACTGCAGGTGATGGGGACAGAGAGAAGAGCCAATCAATGTATGGCAGGTGGCAGGGTCTGGCTGAATTAATACTGAATCAAGGTTTTCATGTTTAGTGATTTCTCCCTCATCTTAAGGAGCAATTCAAGTCTCTTGATTTCCTCAATAACTCTTGGCGTGCTAAAGAAGAGCTGACACTGAAGTGTGATATCCTTATGATTATGCTTGATAGCTTTAAGATGGCCTTTCATTTCATTAGTCAGCACAGTCATTCACACATTTCTGAAGTGAAAGGGGATCGTCAAAAATAAATACTGTTCCTGGAAAGTGTAAAGTATTGGATTAAAAAAAAACTTGTTTTTGGAAGAGCTCAATAGGCTGTTTCTCTGGTGCCTTGGAGAGTAAAACTCTTTATCTTTACATGCTGGAGAACATATTTGCACCAAGCTAGTCGACAAGCTGAACATGGGCTGAATTGTATTCAAGTCTCATCTCCTGCGTTCAGAGTGTTCCTGTGTTTGCTATTTGGATTCTCAGTGAGCGAAGCTGTGATTTTCTGGATGTGCCCCCCCATGGCTCCTACCTAGGCTTCCTTGGTATCTCTATGGGGAACTGTGAAATCCATTTAGAGCATATAGAAGAGCTACAGGTCCTCAGCGTTCTGCCTAAAGCTTCAAGGAACACACACCAGCATTAATAATCCATACACAGTGGAGATTTGGCACTTTGATATTCCACATGACAAAGTGCCTCTGATAGCTGTTACTTCCACCATGAAATGAAGAACAAACTATGAGCAAAAGCCTCATCAACAAATTTTGGGATGAAGAAGCCAAGTTTCAACACAGTGTTTTGGTTGTCATGCAAATGTAGCACGTCTCATTTAAAAAAAAATTCTAAGAAACTCCCACTGGTTTCTCTCCACATCTTGTTAAAGGTTCTGTAAATGAGATTCTGAACATTAATATAGCAGCAAACAACAATTTGCTATATAAAGATATAGTGGAGTAATGGCGTTCTGTGTTATTTTGTTTATACAGCCGCATCGTGCATGTTAGTGTTTGTGAGTAACTTCTGTGAAACTGTTTGTCTGTGAGTGGGTTTTTTCTGATCCAATGCAGTGAATTAATGGTTCATTTCGACCAAACCAAAGTTGGTGACTGTTTGAAAAATGGAAAAGACTAACAAAGATGGTTTTGGTGAGTTTTATTTTGTTTCTGCCCAGTTTGGATGTAATGTGTTTTACGATGATCTGCGAGGTAAAATTAGTTTTTCTCAAATGTAGTCTGGTGCGCCAAGGTCGCCCAATCGTTTTGGTCTGAGATGCTGGTGCTCTAGGGCGACATCTCGTTGCAGTGCATGATGGCTACAGCTGGGGTTGGGAGATATGTCCCTAAAATAGCATCACGATATTTCATTGTATTTCTGCGATAATGATATTCTTGGCGATAATCCCTTGAAAATATTTATATATATATATATAAAGGATCACACTATTTCTAGTAAATTATTTCATATTTCACTATTTTAATTCTGCTTAATCCTACACTTTATTGTAGTGTTTACTCACAAACTATTTAATCTGTCCACCTTGCTTCTCCCTTCACTTCTCTTTTCACCACACACACACCGGCTTGCCATGCCCTGCCTGTTTCTCTTTCTCCCTGTATGTGTTGACATATACCCGCTCTAAGCCACAGCCGCAGTCGTCCTCCGATCAGAAAGTCGGCGGGTCCATCCCGGCTTCCGCCAGCCCATGTCGAAGTGTCCTTGAGCAAGACACTGAACCCCCGAGTTGCTCCCGATGGGTCAGGCCAGCGCCTTGCATGGCACCTCCGCCGTCATCGGTGTGTGAATGGGTGAATGAGAGGCAACCTATAAAGCGCTTTGGTCCGCTAATGTGGAAAAAAAGCGCCATAGAAATGCAGTCCATTTACCATTTGACTTTCTTCTCCCAAAAAACACGTCTCGCATTTTGGACTTTTTCACCCGCGACTCCAACTTCACAGCAGCAGGTGAGGAGGCTTGTTGTTGATGATGTAGCCTATTGAAACAATTGAAACCGACCTGGTACCGAATGACATTGGCAACAACAGGTGAACTTATAAGCTTTTACTAAATAACAGCATAAGTAGGAGTCTCCATCTCTGTTTCTCTGCAGAGCATGTGCGATTGTCGGTAGACGGCATGGGAGAGGTAGAGATAGGGGAGACTGTCCACAAGTTAATGGATCACAGTGCCATTAATATACCTGGGCGGCCCATCCAAGTAAGTACATGTGTGGAAAACTGCGTGATTTTTTTGTAGCCAAACCACTATTGAAGTAGTTCTCCTTTTTGGAACCAGCTCCTCCATCGTGGAGCCGGTAGCAATGTTACTTTTCCTGTCAGCCACGCTTGTTGTTGCTGTGCATAACAGCACAACGTCATTACATCAACAAGTCGGAATGTTGCCATTATCACGATATGAATGTTTTTATCATATTAAAAGTTATACTGGTGTTATCGTGAGCGATGTGATATGGAACAGCCCTACTTCCAGCTTCTTTAAAGATACATTAACACGTTTGAAGATCTCTCTTGATGCTTTCTCTACAGTCTTATTCCCCTTTTGGGTCCAAGGATCTCTGCGATGTTGGAACTTTTTCACTGCAGTTTATGGGAATTCTTCCAGAATAGACCTATAACACAGTATCTGAAACCCAAGAGGTTAACATTTCCTTGGCAGTACATCACAGCCATTGTTAGAACTATTATTTTTAAACCTGTGTCTTTCTGACAGTTAGTCTGCCAGCCAGCGGGTCGTCTCGAGCAGACATGACGGCAGTGTTATTGTATCCGATCTGCCTAATCGCAGCTTAATCTTTTCCAAGGCAATGCCTGCCGTTGTGTTCATCGGGGGATGACAAAGACTTGGTGTGGTTTTAATCTTCGAAACTGAGCTGCCGCGAGTCGAGCAAATGAACCTAATCTCCAGTCAGATGAAAGGAGGGATCCCTAGCTAACACCGAGATGATGTTGTTTATTGTTTTGCTGCACTTATCGGCTTAACATGTAAAGATTTTACAAGGAACAGCTCAGTGGTTTTAAACAGATAAAGACGGCTTAGTGCCAAAGCTGTGTTTTCCTCACGCTGTCTCACCTCCTTTTGGTGTCATCAGGAAAAAGGAACAGAAATACAGAGTGAGAGTGCAGAGGAAGGCCACCAGATGTAGGTTCTGCTATGTAATCTGGATGGGGGTGGCTTGTGTGTTTTCTGTGGTATGTACAGAAGTAAAAAACAAAAAATTTCTCACTTAACCTGCAGCGATACCTAGCTGTGCATATATTTATTGTTATATTTGGCCAAGTTTAGAGATATCTGCATCAGGGCTGCAACTAATGATTATTTTCATTACCATTTTAATCTGCCAACAAACGCTGGTCACAATTCACAGAGCCCCATTTGACAGATGCCTTGTTTTGACTGGTCAATAGTCCAAAACTCACAGCTATTTGGTTTAAAAAGATCTAAAGCAAACAAAAATAGTTGCAGAATAAGTGTTTGTTGATTGACTAATGGATTATTTTTATCAGATTTGATCTAATCCACAAACAGTGTTCCAGGTGCTCTGGATAATCCAATGAAGACGTTGTCAACAATTTTCCTGGGGACCATTTTTTTGGTAGAAAGTAGCTCAAATGTACACGGTTGACACACATCTTAGTGGATTAGCCACAGTAATGGGCAGTGTGTTTCTGGAAAGAGATGCTGCAGTTGTGTTGTAAACACTGAATAATTATAAAATTTCATCCACCCCTATTGTATTGGGATGAAGGCAGAAATCTCAGAAACATACCGCCAAACCTGGACATATGAAACCGAAATTATCTACCTGGAAGAGGGAAGTGAAAAAATGTTTTGTAATTTGGGTGAACGGACCCTTTAAAAGCAATATGTGGAGATTGAATGTCCTGTTCATGTTGTCTGCTCACATGTTATGTGAAGACAACTACAGTCTGTTGACCTAGACGTTTTTTACTAATTAATGCATTAGCCTAATTAGCATCCTTATTGGAGTAGGTGCAAATGTAAATATGTAGGCCTATCTATATGTAAATATGAAATTATGGCTGGACATTTGGCAGCTTCAGAGCCTCAGAGAGAAATAGGACTGATCTATTGTTAGTGTGTGAACAACAGACTGAGCTATAGCCTACTGTCTCTCCACATAAAACAGACTTGTGTTGTTGTCTTGAGGCTTGCCTTGTCGTTTGAAAGTAGTTAAGTGATCTCACCACGTGGCCCCGGGGATGGAACACCAGGACGCCGAGGCCCCGCTACCGTTTTGACTTTTAATCAGCACATTTGCTGCTAAATAATGCAAATGTGAAAACAAACATGCATCTGAAGTCTCCCAGCGTAACCCACCCCCCCAACTGGGTGTTAGTGCTCATCAATTGTGTGCTCTTTGTTGCAAATGGGCGATGCTTCAGGACGGGAAATAATGCTTCACGGAGGCATGCTTTGAAGTTCTGTGATCACAAAGTTTACACAAAAGTGCACACAGCCCACCCTTCTTAATGTGAACATGGCATACGTGCATTTCAGCTTAGCTCCCCTTAGATAACTCTCATTCCGAAGTTGGATGGATCTGGTGGGAAATTTAAATAACGCCATAAGCGATGCTTTAGCATGCTCCAAATAACGAACACATCAACAATGTATTCAGTTCTGGCATCTTTAAAAATCATACATCGCATGACTGTCAGACTAGTCACAACAATATTTAGTGTTATGGTGGTGATTTATTTTGGTATGCATCAACGTTAAAAATTGGCTTAGAGATTAGATTGTATTTAAATGTCAAACATGCATGTTTTATGTATCTTCTGCTTATATATTTATGCCGTTCTTAAGCGTGGGTTTCAATACCCACACAAGCAGCAGAACTCAGTCTGTCCACCCTCTTGTAAGCTAAGTCTTTGTGGACTGTCAGACTGTGAGACTGTGATCAAATATGCAATAAGACATGGCTTAACAGATAAGGCTGACATAATGCTCTGTTTTTCTTGTTGTCAACAAAGATCCCATGAAAAGACCAGTACCGACAATATGTTAGTCCATCTCTCAATACCTTGACTTCCCCACCCTGTCTGTGGCTGACATCTTTAAAATACAGCTCAAAATATATACTGTAGTTTCATTTAAAAAAATATATATATTACCGTGCTAATCGTTTTTGGATAACAACGGAGCTCTACGGCACAGAGGAATAATATGCAGTACTTGACATACTTTTCTGATAAGAAAATGATAGAATGTCACCAGCCTGATCCTTTGTCAAGCCACTGGACACAACTCCAGAATATAGCCTGGTTTGTGAGGAAACATGTCTTTCTTACACACACAAACACACACACACACACACTTCCACTCTTCAGACCTGCCAACACCGACTTTCACACACAGCCTCCAGTAGAGATGATCCTTGATAAACACTGAAGATGGAAAGAAACGGATGGTGTGTGTGTGTGTGTGTGTGTGTGTGCGTGTCTGTGCGTGTAGCAAGGTTACAGCTGGCTGAGACCCACCTCGAGCTCTGTGCTGGCTAACATTCAGCAGGCTAATAACTTCAATTATCTCAGCACTCGGCTTCAGGCCACAGCTGATAGGACAGCAGCAAGCATTATCTGCCTTTGATAGAGACTTGGGACACAAACACACACACACACACACACACAAACCAGAAGCCAAAGCCAAACATATGTCCGTGAATTTGTGATCACCTCTATTCACATGCACACAGGATTGGTCAGAGGCAAATGTCCAAACACGCACACAGAAATTGAAAATTGAGCATAGCTAATGCAGGTCTACAAACCTCCGAAAAACACACACACAAGTCCCTGGAAGGACACATAAAGGTGTGTTAAACATCACCACCAGTGAAGTTTACTGCATAAATACAAAACCAAGACAGCGACAATACTTGACATTTAAGTATCTCGGGCCATTGAGGACTGCAGTAAACTGTAATAGTGGAAGAGTGAGAGAGATCATTGTTTGGGCCTGCTGGTACTGGGTTAATGGCTGCTCTCATTTACTCTTTCCATAACCGGCTTTATTAGAGATCCAATGGACTCCTGCTTTCTGCCTGCCTTGATACGTGTGCAGTAATAACTTTACTAGTGTGCAGTGTGATTTTTAGCCACAGTCGTGGTGTGAGTCTATGTGACGGGTCCACTATTTTGGTCCAAAGTAAGATATCTCGACAACTACTGGATGGATTACCATGACATTTGGTACAGACATAGGCCTACAGTGCAAAAGAAGAATCGTAGTTGCTTTGGCCTGATAATGGTATCATATAAAAAGTCCGGTACTTTGGTTTACTACCTAATAAAAGAGGGTGGTTTTAGACAGAAAGCGAAGGGAATTTGGGCCTCATGTCATTCACCTAAAGTTGACCGCTGGACCATTTGTGTAGTCCGAGGTTTATTTGCCCCAAACAGCCAATGTACAGACTGTTCAGATGTTAGTTGTAAGCTAGAAGAAGCAGACACACCAACCATAAGCTACCTAGGTATTTGACTGGAAACGTGAAAACTTTACGTTCACCAGAATCATTAGGGTTCATCCTCAGGGCAAAATGAATGTTTGTACAAAATTCTTCTAGCATGGTTAAAAAACAAACTTTGGACCTCAACTTTTAGCAAGAGAGAGAAACATGGAGTGCAGGGATCCTGTCAGAAAAAAGATACGAGATTTTCACTTGGTGACACGGCGACCAGCATGCGGCGAAATTAAGGCTTTGTTGCAAAACAGAGAAAGAGAGTTAGAGAGGGAGAAGGAGGCTGAGACAACTGATGAGGCGCCTGGAAAATCAATCCGGTGGGGTTTGGGGGGGGGGGGGTAAGTTGATAGAGCAAGAAGGAGAAAGAAGAGGATGAGGAGGTTGAGGAGTGGCCGAGGGGACAAATCAGAAAGAAAAACAAAATGACAGAGGGGATGGAGAAGAAAGAGGACGAGTGGAGGTCGAATGCTCTCACTCCACCTTCCTCTTTCATTTCCTTGCCTCCCTCTCCTCCTGCTAACCTCCACACCTCCTCTTCCTCCCTCCGTCATCTCCGTCTCTCCTGCATGTGCTTTGGAAACAAGTCCTTCTTTCCTGCACCAAATCCCGTTCTGTACACACAAAGTGGGGCCGCTGTCCCGTCAGAAGCATAGCGCAGACCGCCGTCGTGATGTTTAATTCATTGTTGGGTAGTCAGAGAGGACAACAGGAAATAAAGAAAAGGGGAAGGAGGAGGAGGAGGAGGAGGAGGAGGAGGAAAGATTACCATTTCTTTCTTTCACTGCTTTGTTTCCAGCCACGATAGTGAAAGTGAGATAAAATACGTGTGTGGGAGGGAGAGACTAAGGGAAAGACAAAGAGAAACAGATACACAAAGAAAAGGCACAAAGGAAGAAACAAGGGGAGTGTTTGGTGATTATAGAGGTTGTCTGCTGTTCGCCTGTCTGTGGAGATGTACTGACAGAAACAGAGTTGTATGTGTGTATACACACAGTAGCCCTGACATTGTTCTGTCACCCTCCCGTTAATCAGAGCCTGTATAAATATCCTTTTAGAGGAGCAGGCTTAGGGGGAGTCCCATTAGACCCGGACCTGCAGGAATGTGTGTATAAGTGCATGCGTCTGGTGTCACTCACAAGTTCGCGGTTGTTTGATTCTTGCTCTTGAGACAGGACACGTGTGTTCGGAGGATGCTCTCACTAAGCTCTGAGCTGGGGAGATTTTGTTTACAAGGCTGGTATTGATGTGGTGAAGTGGAAAATAACCATTAGATGAGAGACGAAACCTAAATATTGCCCCTCTAGACTTTTAGGTTGTTTGAACTCAGTCATGTCTCCTCTATGTCTCATGTACACTAAAGTTGCTAACTGTAATTTTCTTAACTACTCTTCATTTGACATGTCTGTCAGACCTGGCATAAGTTTAGTAGCTCCTCTCTGAACCTTCTCAATTTGTTTCTCTTTATTTTAATTTATAAGGACACCAGACTGAACATGCAAATTCATGATGAGCTCTCACCAAGGATTTATATAATGGTAAAACTGTTCATTTGCATACATTTTGAAAAGTTCTTCTAATTATTGCCAGCATAGTTTGCCTTTAATATCAATGAGTGGGAGTAATTTTAACCGAGCAATAAATTTGTGCATTTTGTTATGGTGGACATTTACTGTGATGTTGTGGTTTTGTGGAGACAAGGTTATGTTCAAGCCACTGAGTCTTGGGGATTCTCACCACTCTACATGCCCAGGGGCGGCCACTGCCTTTATTGGTGAATTCCCTCGATGATTTTTGTTGCTTTTCCTTTGCTTCTTCATACAGCTCTCTCTCTTTATCTCTGCCAGTCTTAGTAAGGTCGTTCACAATTCTTTAGAGGTCGACCGATTCATCATTTTTGCCGATTAATCGGCGCCGATAGTTGATTGGTGGAACAATCGGCTATCGGCAAAAATCCATACCGGTAGTTTTTCCGGGTTGCGTGCGTTGCAGGAGAGGCTGAGAAGAGTGTGCTGCCGCTACACAGTACGAGAGCGTTGAAAAGGGTCTGCTGGCGTTATACAGTCCGGTAGCGGCCTCTAGAGGCGGAGTGAAAATCATCACTGGTGTCTCGTTCTATTTGTTTTGACAAGGGCACGGAGAGCACACGAGGCGCTAGGCCTGCTAAAAAAAACATCAGATGCATATTTAAATCACAGACAGCGAAAAGGTACGTATACAGAACGCTACAGTACATGTTGTCATATAATTTGTTAGCTCCAGCGTCGGGAAGCACAGGGGAGGGCCGAAGTCTCCAGGGCCGAAGTCGGTACTGGCTTCGGAGCAAACCCTCTTGACCCCCTCGCAGTGGAAACAAGACACGGGGAAACTTCTCTGTGACTTGAGGAGCTATGGCATTTATTTATGCATCATCCGCAACTCTCACCGTACAATCCTCTATAACTTATACTTCACTGTTAAGTAGGGGTGTGACGGATCGCAGTTGATCCACGGTTCGGCACGCACGTGACCCGCGGATTTATTGCGCTTTTTTTTTTTTTTTTTTTTACTTGCGGATTAATCTAAATTGTTTAGCGATCGCAGAGTGAAATATAGTTTTTCAGCTGATATTGCTTTTTAAGTAATTGCGTTATTTTAAACTCGATGCTGAGTTTCAGTGAAACTACACACACCAATCATGTGTTCACGTGAACAGGGCGTGTTGATAAGTCAACGGCGGAGCTTGAAAAGCCTCCCGCATCATTTAAATCGCACGTATGGGAGCATTTCGGCTTCCCCGTAAAATACAATGATGGCAGAAGAAGGGTGGTGGAGAAAACTGTAACAGTGTATAGACAGCAAAAGTTCCTTGCTGTTTTCATGTAATAAATGAAAATGCAAGTGGAAAAATTGTCTCCTCCCCCTTTTTTTTGATCTGAAAAATGATCCGATCAGTGACCCGTGACCCGTAATGTGATCCGACCCGTGTGTTTTGTGATCCGTTACACCACTACTGTTAAGCCCTTTTTCGGCTCCTGTCGCCAGCACTATATAGCTCACACCGCATTCTTTCTCTCTTGTTATTGTTTTTCGCGCACTCGCTACCGCCGCTCTCTCTCTCCCTCTCCACTCGTCACGCACACACGTCGCGCACTGCCCTGTTCGTTAAAGTTGCCGCACAGTCTCACAACACATTATAAAGTAATTCATTTGTTGAGTAGATGCTGCATTAATAGAGAAAGAACAGCATTATGTTTGTTTGCGTGACAACTTGCCGTTGCGCTATTCTTTCAAACGACAGAGGGCGACTCGGAGTAATTGTTCTATAAACCATCAGGAAAAAGGGTCAAGAAGAAGTGGGCTAATGTACACAGGTGATGATATTTATTTTAGTACACGTCACCAAAAACCACACTAAAAAAGAATTGTGTAAAACTCAGTAATTATTACTGATATTATTACTTGTGACATGAGAACAAAATATATGCACACATGTATACAACTAAATTAACGATCTCTTAAGTATTTCCTAATTTCACTAAACATTTTAGTCTTGTGAAATTAGTTTTGATTAAACATGAATCTTTATTTAAAAGGGCTTATTTCTGCTTTTGTAGGCTCATTTTGTAAATATAAGCACCTAATTTGTATGTGCAAACTGGGTGCCGGTGTGATGAGACGTCATGATCGAATTCGATCGCTGCTTTCACACCTGACCAAACGAACCGCACCAATGGGGCAAACGAACTCTAGTACGATTCAACCGAACTAAACGAGGCAGGTGTGAAAGCACCCTTTGTGTCTCAAGCGCTTAAAATAATGCAACAAAAATAAACGCAAATCTGACCCAAATGTTTAATGTCATCTATTTGCATTACTTAGTTATCCAACTGGTCGCTTTTATGCATTCATTAGCTGGCGATTTTTAAAGCTAGTGTCGGTTATCAACAATGGTCCAACCTAGTTATCGGTATCGATAAAATCCACTATCGGTCGACCTCTAGTTTTCATTTATACTTCACCCCATTTGATGCAGCGCAGAGATCGTCCTAAACAAATTGGCCCTTAACTCCATGCTTTGCAGTGTAACCAGAAGAGGGCTTCCTGATCTTGTTGGATCCTTCGCCTTTACTCTCAGAAAGTCTTTTACAGCATTCAAATCCTTTTAATGTCACTTTGTTATGACCGTTCTCCACCACGCCGATCCCAACATTAGTTGTTCTTGTACCAACATGTTACACTCTCATGTCCTTTAGTAACCGCCATAATTCTTCAAAGGAAGTGTTTAGTTTTTTCTCAACACTTAAAACTATTTGTATTGAAAGAAGGCTTAATACGTGGCAGGTCTAAAGGACGCTCACTGCCAAACCGCCATCTTTATCTCTTTTATTCTATTATTTCAGGCTTATTTTGCATTTATTTACACCTCTATTGTGAAACACTTTGTAAAAATTTTTTTTCCAAATCAGGGCTAATAACTAAATCCGTATTGATTATCATTCTAATGTTTGATGATGATGACCACTGAAATTTCACCGCCCTGGAAAGTTTACAGATTGAGATTGTGTTAAACTAATGACAGTATTGGTCGTAAAATTTGCCAAATCTGTGCAAAATGGTGTAAGGTTTGCCAGTGCAACAGACATTTAGTGAAATTGTGCTTCTTCTGGGACATTCGCATTGACAGATCTTAAGAGAATGTCTTTCTTTGTGCATACACTGAGATGTAGTCTTAAACTCAAAAAGTATATTTTAATAACTACGATAACACCACATCATCAACATTCAAGACATCAAGATTCAATTCAATGGTTTTTTGAGGGCAGGTTGAGACATCACTGTATTTTACCATACCTATTGAATCTAGCATCATGCAGCTGCTTCAGTGCAACACTCAAATGAGCAATATTGTCATTATTACAATATTACAACAAAATTAGTTTAAACATCTGAAGCGACAAAGATCGTATGAAAATGTGCACTGACCTACTGTACTAAACACTGCTATGGCAAGAACCATACATGAACTGATTGGAATGAGACATTGTGATCACATTTCTGACAAACAGGCCTGTTGCTATTAAGGTCCACTGTCTAAATTCTAGCACTAAGGAGTAAAATTCCCGAATTGCTTGTAATTATTAATTTTTTTTTTTGTTTTGCATGAAAATTGTACAAATATGATTAAATAATGATTATTATTGACAATTAAAAAACACTCTTATGAACACTACATGTCAATGTCAATTGAATGCATTACGTACCAGAGAGAAAATAATTTTACATGTTATGTATGTTATGCCTGAGAGACAGACAGATGGGTGCAGAGATAATTACAGCACATTGGCAGTAATTGCCCTTTGGCATCTGAATTCAGGTGGTATTTCCTGGGCAGGTCAAAGGTCAGAGAGCGCGACAGCATGAATTATTGTCATTAAGTGGCAAGCTTCAGATTAAGTCAGCATTAAATCTAGTTAACACAAAGGCGATGCGATAGACTAGATCAGCCCAGGATGTGTCAGGCTAATTGTTAGTGGCACTGTGTTTCTGCATCACGTCTGCTCAGCTAATGGCACGGAAGCGGCAACTTGTTTTGGGCTGCCATGCAGCGGCAAATCCTCCGCAGATGCCAAAAGAGACCACAGAAGACGTGGCGGCTGTTTTGACTCTGATCAATAAGATGAAAAATAAATGCTGAAGCTTGGCGTGTGACGTACCAAGACGGAGCAGGACTAATTGGTCAGATTTGGTGTTTGAGGATAATATTGGTACCACTCATGAGCTCTTAGTCAAGGCACATAAACACTCGCAATACTAAAGCATTCCCTCGTTTTATCATTCTGCTTGAATAACAGTATTGCTACACATGCAGATGCTCCTGCCTCAGTAAACATTTTGAGCAAATGCTCTTCATCTCCTTCCTCTGTGTTCATTTGTTATGGTAGATGTATAATTAATCAAGCCACAAACCAATGTGTGCATAAACAGCGCACACTAATTATTCACAAGACACAGGACAGGGGGTTTAAACTGGGCCGCCATTGAAAAGCTGTTCCAGATTTGGGGAAGGGGAGGGCCGTCATTGGGCTTTGCAGCAGCAGAGAGGCAGACAGTCACCGTCCTCAAATTCTTTCCCTGCTCCAGAACAGAGAGTAGATTTGATGCCTTGCTACCGAAACACCTTCGTTGTGAACTGAGGTGGGCGATTCCAGCTTGAAGCCGGAAATCTGGATTCCACGATGAATCCGATCAGCAATTTTAACACTTAAACTATTAAATATTTAAACTAATGAGGGCTGTTTTCATGTGCATTTTTTATTTATTGCACAACATATTTATTTAGTATCAACTGCTTTCTCAATCAGCTGATGAGTCAATAATTACAAGGATAGCTGCAGACACTTGTGGGTTTCAAATCTCCCTTTCCAGCCTGAATTTCTGCCTGGTGTGGAAAAAAAGCGCCAACCCTCCGGAATCCAATAACACCTCCAAAGCTCTCCCAACCCAATAACATATCAACTGACTTAATGATGGAGGACGGTGCTATTGGACATTTTGTAGCATGAGACATTTCATTTTCAAACCAAATGTCAAATGATAAAATGTTGGGTTTTGTTTCTTTCTAAATTGTAGGGCTGCAACTAATGATTATTGCCATTATCAATTAATCTACCTTTTTTTTTTATGATTACTTGATTAATTGTTTGGGTTAAAAAAAAAAAAAATGCAGAAAAGAGTGAAAGATACCCCTCACAATTTCCCAGAGCCCAAGGTGACATCTTCAAATGTCTTGTTTTGTCCGCCAACAGTCCAAAAACGCAAAGATATTCCATTTACTGTGATATAAAACAGAGAAAAGCAGTAAATCCTTAAAATGGAGACACTGGAACCAGTCAGTGTTTTGTATTTTCACTTGAAAACTGACTTAAACGAGTAATTGATTATCATAAAGGTTGCTGATTAATGTCTGTGAATCAGCTTGAGCTTTGCTGTTGAATTGTCGGTCTTGTTGCAATAATTTGGGTTCCCATAGAGATAAAAACAAAAACAAAACACAGAGTCCAGTTTTAACCTAGACATCTTTTAACCCGCCAATCTGCTAATCGGCGCTTACTGCGTAAATTTTACGACTGGTATTGACAAGCTTTATTATTATTATTATATTATTTTCCTTTTAGGTTTTTGAAATTCACACAATGGTATACTTAAATAAGCCAATGCTACTACTTCTGCTTCAGCTGCTGCTTTGAAACTTGATATTCTAGTACTGTATATTTTGTCATGAACCACTGTATTTTGGGTCTAAATCTAAATATCACATTGGTTTTCTGTCATTTTTAGCTTCCCATTACATCTCATATTGTTCTGTACAGTTCTACAGTTATTCTCTTAGTTCTACAGTTATTATCAGTCAGCCTACATCATATTATTTTACTATGATATTGGAGGTGATCGCACTGTGTGAACCGGACGTGTACTTCAAATAGTATCATCTTTGCACATGTCGGTCCTGTATAAGTGAAGCAAATGTATAGGTGAGAGCTTGTGATAATGGAACACAGAGAGGGCAAGGCAGTGCTCCTGCATGGATCTATATGTATTACCATGCATGAATTAATGTATGCATGTGTGAGGTGAATTATTCCTCTCTCCTCTGATGCTGCGTGTGTGTGTGTGTGTGTGTGCGTGTGTGTGCACATGTGTGTAGCTAGCCATGGTTTTGGTGAGTGTGCGACTGTGACATTGCTCCTGGGTTCTTTACATGGCTTGATGCTGCTGTAAACTCTTTCATTTGCCCTGCCACTGCTGTTTACACACCCCCCCACACTTGCCATACCTGCATACGCCCACACACACACTTACATTTTTCCATTTATGTCCCTCTCCAGTGGAACATAATAAAACTACATGAATTCTCTCGCTGGCTCTCACTCGCCCTTGCTCTCCACATCATGGCCTCCACATCATCCATTAAAATTGTAGAACATACACCTCGTTTAATATTATTTTTTTAATCCTGTCATGCTGTATACATGCTCTAAATATATTAGAGACCAGGGGGGTATTCCATCAAGGTGGATAAAGGAAAATCCTGGCTTATTTTCATAAACTAGTGTGAGAGATCCGTTCCCTTACTGTGGCTAAGAGGATTCCCTGCTCATTAACCAAGGTAACTCTGACGCTGAACTAGCCAGCTCCGTAGCAGGCTAACTGTCAAGCTTAATTTAGCTGTGTGTCAAAGAATGTCCAACTGGCGGAAACAGAATCCCAAAAGTATGTTCTGAAACATAAATTAAGGCGCATTTCAGTGAATTCCCATTTTAGTCATGATCCCTTTTATTTTTTAGTGAAACCTTTTATTTTGAAAGAATTTAAGAAAGAAAAATGCCAGTTGTGGCGGAAGTTATTTATTAATTCACTCAATTTGTTCAAGCTGTGAATAAAAAACAATTACAGTCCCAACCATGACCTCCTGCAGGATTTAAATTTATACTTCCATCATTCTCCAGTTAGTTTATCTATCTTCGTACGCCATGTCCAGTTTCTGGCTTTCAATGCCATTGAGAAGGTGGCGCTTGTAAATTGAAAGGACATCCTTTGAAAGACAAAATGTGTCAAGTTGTAGCTTATTATGTGGTTGATAAGAGCAATATGAAGAGTTACTGACTTCATTCCTTGCTGAACGTACAGGTTGTTTTCGGTCATGTCCTGCAGCAAGGTGTATGGCTATACATCATTTGTAGAATGCAGACACATCCAAAACATTTCACATTTGCTTTTACTCTTACCTCTTACCTTGGCATCTGTGACTGAAGACAGTGTCCTCATCAAGGGCCCGAGGCTCGCACCCTCTCCCTGCCAATAGAAGAACAGCAGTTGGTAGAGCAACAGATTAAGGAATTGCATAAGATGCACAGTGTTTTAACAAAATAAGACCTACTCACACATGGGTCAGGTAAGCCTTGGGCAACTTGAATAGGCTACATACCACTCTGGAAAAAGTTTTTGTACTTAAGTTTCACTTGTTGCCAAATTCTTAACTGGCTATTGAGATGTAACAGAGAAGAATGAACATAGGTCAGAGAGGCTTCACCCACCAAAAAAATGCAATGAATGCCATTGTTGTTAATATTTCTTTGATACTAGTATCTGTGATAGCATTACAGGTGTGTGGTTTAATGCCATTTTTAGAGGCTTTTAATAATAACATTTGCAAAGAAATGATCTAATTGCATATTTTGGTATGATAGTGACAAAGAATAGTTATGTACCACAACATTTTTGCAGCTTAGAATAGAAAAATATCAGTCTCAGCTTTTCATAGCCGTATCGGTCAAAGCCTGCCTCGTACGCCATGTCGGGTCGTGCATGGGCTTCAGCGCTGTCGGGCCCCTGGGGGGGCCTCCAGTCGGCTACTGAATCACAGGGACACACACACACACCGCTGCTGAATATGCAGTGTTCAGGTGCAGGTGTGTGTCTGTTTGTTTGAGTGTGTGTGAAGGTGATAGATGAGTGCGAACGAGCCCAGAGGCAGTGCTGAGTCGGCAGTGTTGTCATGGAGACCTGTATTGAACCCCTTCTGAGACCAGAGCCACAGCTTGGACCAGGTCCTCAGTGTGTATTTGCATATGCACTGAATGTGTGTGTGTGCGTTCCTTCGTTGTACAGGTATGTGCATATTTACAGTATATGTGTGTGTTTGGCTGTGTGTGTTATCTGTGAAGTGATGTGTCAATATCATCTTTGGCCTTTCACCCTCTGATAAACAATGTCTCAGTGCTCCCACAATGCACCAAGAACACCCTGAAAAAACAACAAAAAAAAATAAAACAGAGATTTTTTTTCTCAGATCAGAGAGTGCATGAAAAATATATTGAATTTTGCAACTTTTTTAAAAAAAAAACCTGTCAAAAAAAACCAACATCCCATCAAAAGGAAGCAGAGGATGGTATGAATGAAAAGGAAAGCATTTTAAAATGGATGGGAGTCCTTGATGCCAGTGCTTTAGCCTATGAGGCTATGCTGCTGCATTGCATGAGAGCCTCCGGGGAAGGTCAGGAGTCCAACAGGTAAAAATTGCTTCTGACATTCACACTGCAACCTTCACTCACCCTTCACAAAAATGGGAGAGTGAGAGCCGAGTAGGGGATGGATGGATAGATGAATGGATGTATGAGGGGTGTGTGTGTGTGTGTGTGTGTGTGTGTGTGTAGAATCTGCCGGCAAACACTGAACATTTTTATTACAAAAGCAAACTTGCCGCGTGGTCCGAAATTGAACCAATGATGTATCAAATGAGAAAAAAAAAGACATAAATATACACAGGGATATTTGCATAAGTAGATAGTAACAAGTTCTGCTTTTTTATCTTATGTGAGCTTTCTTCTCTGTGTCTCATGATAGTTTACAGAGGGGGGCATTTCACAAAATGTTTGCCTAAAGCCCCGTATTGTATAAGACTTAATGTACTGTGAAATTAAAACCCCCTTAAAAGGCATCCTCCACACAGTTGAAACAGCATGATAGCCACTCGTGATATTCATGCTTGGCCACGAAAAAATGAAGCCTATCCATTCTGAAGAGGGGCTGTTGCTGACAGGACAGCAGGGAGGGGGTGGTCGGGGTCGGGGGATATAGATTAGCATTTTGAAAAGCAAGAGCCCTGCCTGAAGTCTCCACTGTTGTGCATGGAATATTTATGTGTTGCGGAGGGTGGTATGTAAGTTGGTGCTACTTACTGTATAGGGAACATAGAGACACTTTGATTGAATTGATTTCTATTAACTGCTAGAGTAACTTTTGGTTAGTGCACAGCAGGTCAGCTTGTCATGCAAAAATTTAAAACTTACAGCTAATAAAGAGAAAATAAAGGAAGAATAAAGTTTCCAGTGATTAATGAATAATACATTAATATTCACTTGACTTAAAATGGAGCAGTTATTATTGGAGTAGTATTTTACATTTTGTGGCTAAAACTGTCTTGAGACTGCTGTGATATAAAACTCAACTTCACTGCAGAACAGACATGTTGTCTTCATCTGCGGCTCCATATTTTTCTTTTTAATTACTTAAAATAACGCTGCCTTTCTTTCTTTTTAGTCAACATTGTTAGGGAGGCAGTTATTTGAGAAAACTTCATTGGAATTGTCACCAGTCAAAACCAACATGGGGTGCCCTGTTTGCGGTCGGTGTGATCACCACGATGAGGTCGGTCCATCGACTCTTTCAGTGTGAGCCTAAAAGTCGCAGGTTCTGGCCGTCAAGAAACACAATAAAAACGTGGAGTGTGAATTTACGCAACGCAGGAAATTTACAAAAATGCAGAGTGTCTGTGCCCAGCTTTAGTCCTTATCATTGATGGATCAGTCTAAAATTCACTCATTCACCCTCCATACCACAATGTCTTGAATACCGCTGGTCAGACTCTTTTTGAGAATGTTTGTGATTCAAGGTGCAACTAATAATGACAAACTATGCTATTAATTTGTTTAACCGAACAAAAAAGGGCAAAACATGATCACTGCCTGGATTAAGCGGGCAATTTGTTTTTAGTAAATCAGGGCCCTACATTATTTGCCGAATGCAGTTTGTAGAAAGGTGATCGAGGTGGATTTTACACCAAATACCAGTTCACAACCTGAGTCCCACGTGTGGTTAGATTTAGGAAACAAAAGCCCTTTGGTTAAGGCTTGGAAAGATTGTGGTTTTGGTTACATATGAATAAATTAAACACATCCTGCCTCATGCTTCAAGTCATTGTAGAATTTTTAAGATCCAGTCGAGGTCAACATCTTTCCCCAACCTTAACAAAGTCCTGTGAGAGCCACAAACATAATCAAAAAAAAGCATGAATCATGCTTTAGTTGGTACAAGCAGATACTGTATTGCAATATCAGAAATTATTGGAGAACAATTCAAATAATACAAATTGAGAGTGAATGTTTTTTAGACTTATGTGAAGATTTTGTTTGATCATTAAAATATTTGCTCGCTATGTTTCTTTCTTATTTAGATTGGATCACATGTTTGTCAGACATAATTTCTAGGAGACAGGGTTGACCTCATGTTTCTTTCTCTTTTTTCACTTGTTATAAATAAGTGTGAAAATGACCAGAAATAAAAGGCAAAAATGGATTGATGGATTGGTTCAGTTGGTTAGGAGAAAGCAAAAGAAAAAAAAAATGACAAACAAGTTGCTGTAGTTGGCCTGCGAAGCCCATTGAGATTATCTTTGTGACAAGGGGCTTTACAAATGGATTAACTTGAAAGGTGCAACTAATTAAGATGATAAAGAGGATTGTGATTGAGGATTCATTTTCATTTTAAATGAAAGGAGTAGTATCTTTATGCTTACTTGATTAGATGAAGTGAACAAGGGAGGAGCTACATTTTATTATTGAAACTGAGAGCAGAGAAATATATGAAAGGAGCCAAGTGGTGTGGCTGAGAGGGAGGGATAATTGAAGCAGTATGGCAAAGGAAATGAAGTTGTTTTCCTCATTAAATTTTAGTAAGCTCCATGTTTAAAACGTCCTACTCTGGAATGATTCATTGTTTTAACCAAAACTCCACAAAACAAAGTTCATTTTGTGTGAATGATAACTTGGCAGATTTGTATATTATTATCATTATCATTATAATGATAATAGTCATTACATTGTAGCTCATACAGGCTAAGTATGCATGTGGATGTGAAACCCTCTTTAAATGTGTGTAAGAAAATCTTTCCTAAATCTATAGATGTATTATGCATTTGTTCTGGATTAAATTATTATGTGCGTGGTGACCAGAATTCCCCATCCCAGAACTTGCTTGAGGCTAACCAAAAGTCCTCGAAGCCTCCCCGAACTCCTCCCACACCCGGGTTTTTGCTTTGGCAACCACCGAAGCCGCAGCACTTCTGTCTTCCTGGTACGTCTCTGCTGCTTCAGGAGCCCCCTGGGCCAAATAACCCCTTACCGCTGGTGTCCACCAGGGGGTTCTTAGGGTGACGCCACTGCAGACACTGATGACCTTCTGACCACAACTCTCCAATAAAGGCTTTGAACATCGCCCAATCGCATTCCATGTCCCCAACCTCCCCCAGGATGCATGAGAAATTCTTCCGGAAGTAGGAGTTGAAGACAGGGGCTTCAGCCAGATGTACCCAGTTCACCCACTACACGTTTGGGCTTACCAGGTCAGCCTGGCAGCCTCCCCTGCCATCTGATCCAGCTCACCACCAGGTGGTGATCAGTTGACAGCTCTGCTTCTCTCTTTACCTGAGTGTCAAATACAGATCTGATGATACGACCACAAAGTTGTTCATCGATCTTTGGCCAAAGGTGTTCTGGTACCAAGTACACTTATGAATATTGGAACAGTGCTGCTGTGTCTGTGGTGGAAGGGAGATGGTGGGGCTCGGATCCTGCTCGGTATCGCCAGGCATCACCTGGAACTGCTCAGTTGTCCTTTTGGATCCATCTGCTTCCCTTATGTTTTGCAATCTACACTTTTCCTCCCAATTTATATATATATACAACAATTTTATCATTTTTATCATAATTGTATGAGCTATGATTTCTGGATTCATCCCCTGTGCTTGTTTTATATGTTTTACAACCTACATTTTGTCATTAAAATAGTATATACTATGCTCTTCTGTTGTGAATCTATTCTGCATGCATCTATTGCATGTCTGTCCTGGGAGAGGGATCCTTCTTCTGTTGCTCTTCCTGAGGTTTCTTCCATTTCTTTCCCCTGTTAAAAGGGTCTTTTCGGATAGTTTTTCCTTATTTCAATTCGAGGGTTTAAGGACATAGGGTGCCGTATGTTGTACAGATTGTAAAGCCCTTTAAGACAAATTGTGATCTGTGATATTGGGCTGTATCAATAAAATTGTATTGAATTGAATCACCCTGTACTCGAAATTGGTGTTTGTTATGGCCAATTCATGACTAGCACAAAAGTCGAATAACAAACCACCCCTCGGGTTTCGATCAGGCCAGCTGTTCCTCCCATACTCCCACCTTAAGGTTTTTCCTTCGCTGTCCATGTGAGCATTGAAGTCCCCCAGAAGAACTCACCCAGGGCATGGTTTCCCTGTTTCAGGCGAGGTGCTGCAGCTCCTTCTTGGCTGATTCATGTAGGGTCTGTTACACACTGGACATTAAAGTTAGAAGTACAATATGACCTTGATATAGAAATGAGCTTGGATTGTTATAAGTATTTCCCTTTTTCTTCCCAAAAATCTCTTGTGGAGTGCAATCACTCAACTTCATCTTTTGTATCAATTAAAGTATTTATGCTACACATTGTGGTGCCCCATGTGAAGCTCCTTGCGATACATGTGGGTGCGAACATGTGTGGATTTACCTCTCAGCTACTTTGCTGTTCAGTGTGCGTGTGTATAATCAGTATTATGGTTACAGGCAGCAGTGAAGTAACGTTTGTTGTTGTTGTAGATATTTTCATCTCAGGGAAGACTTCAGGCTTACTACCAATTAGAGTTAGTGATCAAATGTTTTCCCCCGATAAGGTAAACTTCCCCAGCCTGCCTTTCTCTTTAAACCAACTAACAGGTATCACGTGGGGAACAGGCAGCATAAGAAATCAACAACTTTTATGTCTTATAGAGCACTTTATTTACAGAGAGGATGATTAGTGAAGTAGAGATATTGGGGGTGGAGAAGTGGAGTGTAAATGGCTGACAGATAAGTGGAAGGCTTCAAATTAACATCAGCCAGCCCAGTGAATGTCAATGCAGAGACACATGACTTTGAATTTTTCACTGACTGCTTTCACTGTGTTTGTAATCTCACTGTGAGCAGTGTGACTGATGGGTCACTCAGTTCTGATCAAAGGCTGGGTGAGCCACCATCTACACTCAATCATTTTGTGTATACAAGTGGATGCACTGTGTTCAACATGTTTTCCCAGGTTTGAATCTATCTCTTGAGAGATACAAGCGTACATAGTTTCAGTACTGAACATAGATGTATTAAGAGAACTAGTTACTGTGTACCAAGATGGCGCCCGATTCATTCAAGTGAAAGCTGCTCACCTGGCACATACAGTAGGGTGAAAAAGTTATCCAGGTTCCCCGTTGCTGTGGACTTGGTAACAAGTGCTAATTTAATCAATTCACCCAAATTAGCAAAACAGGAAAATATTCCCTCTTTTTCCTTTCTTGGGGCCTAGCCATGCAGATAGTTTTGTTTTTATTTGCCCTAGTTTCGATTTTGCTGCCACCACCCACGTACAGTCGAGGTTAATAGAACTTAGTTTGTGGTGCTCATAGGAAAAAGAAAAAAATATTTCTGTGACGCAAACTTGGGTAATATAGAAATACTGTATATGTAATAGAGTGATAGAAATAAAATGCATTTTTATTATTGACCTCCAAAATTATTAATGAAGTTGATGAAATGCTTTCTGCTACATTCTGTTCAATCCTTTTTGTTTGTCAAGTAAAAATTGAGAGTGGATTGTACTGTAAAATCCATTATCCTGGTTGAGTTGGTGAGCCACTTCATTTCCAACCCCTTCGCTCTCTCTGTCCGTCTCTGTGCATGTGTGTGTGTTTGTGCTGCCCCTCAGCTGCTCTTCAGCAGGTCCAGGGATTGACCAGCCCCCCCTGTGTGAGCCCTCACACTGGGTCAGGAAAATTAGTCCAGACCTGCTGTGACCTCCATCCATGGGTCATCCATCGCACTCCTTCCTCCAAATCCATCTCTCCGTCCTCCTCCTCCTCCATTACTCTGTGCTGTAAGAAAGAGGGATGACACCCAGCAGGGCCTCTTTTATCTCCCTCCATTCCTCAATCCCCTCTCGACTCCCTTTGCGGTCCTCTTACAAAAACTTGCAATCCCTTCCTCATCCCTCCCTACTCCCTTACTACTTTCTCCACTTTCTCCCTCTCATCATACGCTCTCTGCTTGTATTACACCTGTCCATGCTTCACTTTTATCCATCACACACACAGAGTCGACCAGTACTTTGGCAGAAAGTGATCTGGAGTTGTACACAATGACACATAGTTAACGCTCATCTTTCAGCTGAGCATGTCAAGTATGCCAGAGGTGTGTGTTTATTGCTTGTGTGTCCTAACAGAGAGGCTATTGGGGGTCAGTCTAAGTGTCCTTTCACATGCTGTATTTGGTCACTGCTCCTGTCACTCTGCCGTCACCACTGGAGATTAATAAGTGACATGCCCACCGTGGCTAGAAATATTTCTGTCTGATGTCTGAGTCATGCTGAAATGTATGCGTGCTTGTGTGTCTTTGTAGGGACCAGTGTGTGTGGGCGCTGCTCAGCCTGGCCTTGCCTCAATGCGACTTAAGCGTAGCCATGCAGAACCAGCTGACAGCTTCTTTTCCTCCTCCTCCTCCTCCCTTCATGTTCAGCTCCTCTTCTCTGTCTTGCCGTCTCCCCTCGTCCCCAGGCTCTAACCCTTAGATAGTTACACCAAATCCCAGTATACAAGGCTGCACTGTTTGTGCATGTCCATTTAGCAAGTATTTCTTTGAAGTAAAAAAGTGCTACACAAATATTATATTTCCTTCACCCCACTAGTCCTAGCTTCTCCTTATCTAAGTGTAAATATCCATGTTCTCTCAGTCTTTTTGCATTCAGTGAAGTCCGTTCTCGTATTTTTTTTATCTGTTGTTGGGATTTACAATGGTTAAGGGGCTGCAAATTGTGTAGGTGCAATCAATTAATTATGGCTATCAGAATGATCAAAAATAATCATAAATAATAACTTTAATAAATAAAGTCCTTGGGGCACCACCCTTAAACAAGGGAAAATGATAGCTCATTAATGGATTCAGTCTCATAAAATACGCGAAACTATCAATTTGGAACTCCGATTAAATATTAAATGAATAACTATAACTAAATTACCCTTAATAGCTAGGAGGTTGAAGGATTTAGAGTTCAACGTAGAAGAGGTTGGTATATTTTTCACTCTTGTGCACCATTAAAGAAACTAATTATAAAAAATAATAATTATACACAAGCATTTATTTAAAGATAAACAATGCAACCGCAGGGGGGCACAAGCCAGTGTCTTCATGTGCCAGTCCCAAGTCTGGATAAATGCAGAGGGTTGTGTCAGGAAGGGCATCCGAGGTAAAACACAAGCCAAACTAAAAATGCGAATCATGAGAATGACTTCCATACCGGATCGGTCGGGGCCCGGGTTAACAACGACTGCCACCGGTGCTGTTGACCTACAGGGTACCGGTGGAAATTGGACTACTGTTGGTCGAAGACGAAGAAGGAGAGGAGGAAGGTGTGTTCGTAGACAGAGAGAGAAGAGGAAAGCTAAGAATGTAGGACTGACAGTAGGGACTTTGAACGTTGGGACTATGACAGGGAAGGCTAGAGAGTTGATTGACATGATGCTGAGAAGGAAAGGTGGACATACTGTGTGTCCAGGAGACCAGGTGGAAAGGTAGCAAGGCTAGAAGCTTAGGAGCAGGGTTCAAGTTGTTCTACCATGGGTCGGATAGGAAGAGAAACGGAGTAGGAGTTATCCTGAAAGAGGAGTTTGTGAGGAATGTTCTAGAGGTGAAAAGAGTGTCAGACAGGTTGATGAGCCTGAAGCTGGAAATTGAAGGGGTGATGTTCAATGTTGTGAGTGGTTATGCCCCACAGGTAGGATGTGAGTTAGAAGAGAAGGAGAAATTCTGGAGTGAGTTAGATGAAGTGATGCAGAGCATCCCCAGAGGTGAGAGAGTGGTGATTGGTGCAGATTTCAATGGGCATGTAGGTGAAGGGAACAGAGGTTATGAGAATGTGATGGGCAGGTTTGGTCTTCAGGACAGAAACGCAGAAGGACAGATGGTGGTAGACTTTGCAAAGAGGATGGAAATGGCTGTAGTGAACACTTTCTTCCAGAAGAGGCAGGAACATAGGGTGACATATAAGAGCGGAGGGAGAAGCACTCAGGTGGACTACATCTTGTGTAGACGTTGTAATCTGAAAGAGACCAGTGACTGTAAAGTAGTGGTAGGGGAGAGTGTAGCCAGACAACACAGGATGCTAGTGTGTAAAATGACTCTGCTGGTGAGGAAGATGAAGAGGACAAAGGCAGAGCAGAGGATGAAGTGGTGGAAGCTGAAAAAGGAAGAATGTCATGTAGTTTTCAGGGAGGAGCTGAAACAGACTCTGGGTGGTCAGGAAGTGCTCCCAGATGACTGGACCACTACAGCTAATGTGATCAGGGAGACAGGTAGGAGGGTACTCGGTGTGTCATCTGGAAAGAGGAAAGTGGACAAGGAGACTTGGTGGTGGAACCAGGAAGTTCAGGAGTGTATACAGAGAAAGAGGTTACCAAAGAAGAAGTGGGACACTGAGAGGACTGAAGAGAGTAGACAGGAGTACAGGGAGATGCAGCGTAAGGTGAAGGTAGAGGTGGCAAAGGCCAAACAAAGAGCATATGAGGACTTGTATGCTAGGTTGGACACTAAAGAGGGAGAGGTGGATTTGTACAGGTTGGCCAGACAAAGAGATAGAGATGGGAAGGATGTGCAGCAGGTTAGGGTGATTAAAGATAAGGATGGAAATGTATTGACAGGTGCCAGGAGTGTGATGGGAAGATGGAAGGAGTACTTTGAAGAGTTGATGAATGACGAAAATAAAAGGGAA